>VWZW01006798.1:36550-184229 GCA_013397115.1 Edolisoma coerulescens | reverse complement strand
CACAACTTTTTGGGAGCGAGTGGGGGGTGGTTTTGGGGGTGCGGGGAGGCCCTCGGAGTGTCCCCCCCCCGCCCCCTAAGCTGCCGGCACGNCGAGGGGCTGCCCTGGCTGCACCTTCGCTCCCCGATACACGCCGGGGCCGGCGGCCGCCTGAACCCTGCCGGGGCCGGGCTGGGGTCCCTCAGCCACCCCACTGTCCCAGGACCCGTTAGCGGGACAGGAGCAGCAGCCCACTGGCACCTCAGCCAGGGCAAGGGATCGCTTCAGTAGCCCCTACTCAGCAAGGGCTGTGTCTGGCCCCCTTGCATGTCCCCACTGGACGCCCTAATTGTCCCTGTGGGCTGGGGTCCCGCTGGGGTGGGGGGTCTGCGTGAGGTGCTGCTGCCCCCCAGGACTGAAAATGAAAGGATCCTTTTTTTCAGGGAAAAGAACGTCTGGTAGTTGTGAAGTGAGTGCACTGGAAGACCCACCAACGCGCTTCACCCCGCACAGGTGAAATAGCTCCGGTTTCTAATGCGGGAGGTGGCGCGTCTTGGTCAAATATTCCTTAATGTGTCTTTCAGGTCAAAATGATACTGGCTTTGTACAAGTAACCTCAAATGAATTTCAGAAGTGACAGTGATGCTCACCTTAAAGCTTTATATTATACCATCTGATTGAAATACATAGAGTTAGTTCTAACTTTCTTAACAACATGCAATGCAGGTTTATTTTAGGGCCTTTCAGTTTTTGAGGATTGGGAGACTTAAAAATAAAATTGACAAAATTAGGGCAATGCATCGTTCCCCTGTAGTCAGGTGCCCTCCCCTGTGGGCTCCCCTGTACTGGCAGTGTTTCCTGCTCGGGCCATACCCACCAAGTACCACTGCTGATGCCTGAACTGGAGCGCTCGTGTTTTGTATGAAGCTGTCACTTACAGCCCGGTGACATTCAGCCTTTTGCATGAACTGTTTGTAATATATACAAAGATTACACAAGTTTTATTAATTGTAAGGCTAAGTTATCCTACAGAAAGCGAGCCAAACTTTATTACTGGGGGTTATTTTGATGTTCAGTATTTTTGTGATGAGTGAATGAATTTTTGTGTAGGGCCTGGTCCTACAGAGCTGCATATACCATGTTCTCATGGTATGGTAAATCATCAGGAGGTACAAATTTATTGTGAGACCACACTGAAACTTCAATAGCTTATACCTGCTGAAAGGCTCCTCTGTGAGGAGCTCTACTGGTTTATTTATTGAGTATTCCTACTGAAGCAAGAATGCTATTGTACTGTGTGAAAATAAGCTTATTTGTCTTCGTAGTATTGGGAGTAAAAATAAGACAAAGGTATTTTGTTTAACCTCATATGGAAGGGCAGGTTATCTCTTATTTGAATAAATAAAAGACTTGGACTTTTTTCACCCCCCCCAAGTACAGATGCAGGGTGTGTTGTGGTATGTTTAACCTCTACTTTATCTCAAGATCGTGATTTTGGTATTTTGAGATAATGTTTTTAAAGTACATTTCTGCCATGTTGCAGTGTCCCAAAGGGTCCATTTGTTGCTATGGTTGCTGAAGGCCACCTCTCTGCAGCCCTGCTCATCCTGGTAAAACCCAGGCCCGCTTATAACTACATTGAAATAAGCTCGCATGAGAACCTCCCTGTGAGGATGTGATAGCAGGACTGGGGCCTGAGACCTTCTGCTCAAATAGAGAAATCCTTCTTCAAAAGACTTTCAAGATACAGAGCCCATCTTGAACCTTAGGTCAGGAATAGCCATGTTTAGGAAATTACTTTTTTGAAATCTATAGGAATGTACTCTTGGCAGTAGTTATGAATTTTCATACCTAAGATCTTTTTTCTTTAGAAATCCTCTGAAGTTTCTAAAATTCTTAGAGTCTTAAATGATTGTTGTTTTTTAGGGCTTGGGGTATCTTTGTCAGGTTTTCTCTAAGGTACTTTGAGGTACAGATGAGTGAATCAGCTGAAGTGTAGGAAAACAAAAAGAACCTGTGCAGTTTGTGAGGAAAGAGTTCTTTTTCCCTTCCTCATAGTTAGTTTTCTGCTCTTGATTGTAACTAGTTACAAGTTCTGTAAGTTCTCTAGATGTTACTATTATTAGGAATAATGCTTAAGTTGAAATCTGTGTTTATTGTGTTATATTCTGAAACATAATCTTTTTTACCAGTGTTGCCTAAAATATTCTGGTGCTTTTCTGCATATATATTGGACATCCTTATGCAATGTAAACTGCCTTTTTCCAGAGCTGAAGTAATAAGCTTTCTAAAAAGGCAGAATGAGGGCAATATTGCTTCTTTCTTCCTAGATAGATCTTAACATATGAAAAAAGTAGTCCAAAATACGATTCCAGGTGGTAACTAAAAATATCTTGTAAGATCTTAACATGTTGAATGCCTTGATCTGTCAGGATACTTGCATGTGTGTTGCAGTACCCGCACTTCAGAGGCCTTCCTGAGTACTCTAGTTAATAAAAGTGTTCTGTACAGGAACTCTTGTAGTTGACTTTGGTTGCTTCCCAGTGTTCTCTGTCTCAATTTGAATGCTTTTACTGACAAAAAGACTCTTGTTTCCACAATTACAGCATTCTTGGTTTGGTAGCTGAGTGTAGTAGAGAATTGAGCTGTTAAAAGAGTAGAACTAAGCCAAACTTATGGTTAGATCACAGAATAGGGACAGAAGTTATAACTTTGTGGTGTTGATGTTGATCACAATTAGATGTGGTACAGCTTCCCTTGATAGAACAAAACATTTCAAAGAGAGTTATTAGTTGCTATGAAATAGAAAAAATGAATATTTTCTCCTTAGAAGTATACTTTTTACTAATACTGATTGAAAAGTTTTGCTATAAATTAGCTTTAAATGCATGTCTTTTTGTCATGAATTTTATGGCTTCTGTTCATCTTGGAGTGGATGAAATTCCATGTTGCCAAACATCTTGCACTCTGTGTGTTTGCTTAGTTTCAGGAAATGGGTCTGACAGTGGCAGGTACTTGTTCTTTCTTGGTCAAGAGGAATTGACAAAACTACTATTTATGTTATTTGTGTTTGTGGAGAAGCTGAGGTTCTTGTCGCTCCGTGTTCTACTTCTGGCCCAAAGCTGATGGTTTTGGAAACATTTGGAGATGATTGTACCATGTCTGTGAGATGTCATGAACACACCAAGCAATTTAGCAGGGAATTTGGGCTACTATTAGCAAATGCAAAACAAGACAGTAAAGACCTCTGTAGTTGTGGATTTTGTTTGGATGCAGTGTGTGAAGCTCTGAGCTCAGTCCTCTTAATTATACATCTTTTAACCACCAGCATATAATTGCCTTGCAATTTACAATGCATTTGGGGATTCCATTGCCTAAAAGGGCCTTGCGTACATTGAATGTCAAGTTCAGAGCATGTGTTTAAAGAATGTACCAACTCACGTGATTTAAAACACTCTAATATTTTCAGCACAGCGTTTGCTCAAAATTACTGATGGGAGTTCTGAGGCTGCAGTGCTTTGGGCTTTCTACTAGTGAGTAAGCCATTAACTTCCCTGTAGACTACAGATGATGTCAGGTACCAGATCTCTGTATGGCATAATGCTGGTACTTGGGTATGGTTATAGTAAAGATTGTCCTCCAAAGTTTGCTGCTCCACTGTTTTCCAGCCTCTCTGAAGGACTGTTTAACTCTTTTGGAAGAGGGTATGTGGAGTGCAGAGCTACAGCTCTGTTGTCTTTGGAGCTGATGTGCACTGCAAGGGAGGCCATTATGCCAGTACTGAAAAGCCAGTACCAAAAGCAGTTGGGAGCTGGCTTCTTCCAGAGTGTGATAGTAGGTATTGGCACTTGGACAAGTGTGTTCCTGTGTGTATTGAAATCTTTAATTTCTCTTTTTGCAGTCATTGTGGAAACCACCTTCAGTTGTCTTATAGACTACCAGTGGCTGCACTCAGCGGGACAAATAGCTCTGCTCTTAAGTGCTGATGTCTCAGAGTGTGACTTTGCTCTCTGTCCTGCCTGTCCTTGCTGTAAAACCTTGCTGGGGTGCTAGGTTTGTTACTCTTCTTCACATGTCCAGATAGGACTTTAGCCAGAGGGAGGAGATTGTCTTCCAGTCAGCTGCTCAAGAATAAAAAATGGGACAAGGGGAGAAACTAATGTGTTATGAAGTTACAGATATTAGTGGTAACTTCATAAGAACGTGAAAAATACCCTGCTGGGTCAGATCAGCTTGGATCCTACCTAATGTTCTGTGTTGGGCAGTAGGAATAAGTGATGCTATTTAGGAAGAGCATGAAAGCCCGGACACTTTCTTTGTGCTTTCTTCTCTTACTCCTCCACCACCCGTATTTGTTAAATTGGTCATGCTAGCGGGTACTTTGCTTACGTCCCCGTTGTCTATGAACTTCTCTATTGCCTTTTTGAACTTGATGGTAACTGTCTGCTTCCATGGTCTCATGTGACAGCAAGTTCCAGCAGTTCACTGCCTGTGAGTAGTAAAAACGAAGAAATTCTTTGATATGTTTTGAGTCAATCTCTTACTAACTTCATCAGGTACCCCTTGTTCTGATATTGTCTGAGCTGGTATATGACTACTCTGTATTTACCTTATTCCCTACCATGATTTTTTAAACCTCAGTCGTGTATTACATCATTTGGCAAGGGCACGCATTTTTGGATTCCCTTCTGTTCTTTGCCCTCTTGTTTCTGACTAGCTCAAAATCTTTTATTTAGAATCAGTTGTTTAAGGAAAATCTAGGTTCCTCAAGAAGCAGCTTCTGGTTTCTCATTCACAGGTTGTGGCTAAAGTTAGTTTGAGCACATGCAGGCATAATTTTTTTTTCCATTGAACCTTCCTGCATCTTCAATGCAGAGTGTAAATGCAAAACCAAAAACAGCTTCCAGAAAGTTTTGTATTCTGATATTTTTATAGTGAAGTGCAGCTGCTTAAGCATTTGCTTTTTCCAGGGGAAGTCCATGTTTCCGTCATCTCTTACTGAATCCTGTGGGACAAAAATAATTTCTCCCCCACCCACTATTTAGCTAAGTGTAGTTTCAGTTCTCTTCAGTTAAGTGACATGTGCCTATTCCATGCTTGTGCTACTTTTTACATAGCAGCAAAAAGCTCTGTTAAGAACTCCTGTAAATTGTTGAAAATAAAACACTGCATCAGATGAAATCAGGATGAAGAGATTTAAGTGTCTTTGTTATTTCTATATATATATTTATACACACACACACACACACACACACACACACTCTCTCTTATATGGTATGCTGTGGAAGCAAAAAGAAAAAGCTCTTTTTAGATTAAGTCCACCTTCAGTCTCTAACCCTGGCAGTGTATCCACATAGTGACGTGTCTTTTGGGGAGTCTGTTTAAGAATCTACCAATAAAGATATAATTGGAAGTTTGAGAAAATTGCTGTGTTGTTTTTTTTGATATACTATTGGTTGGCTACTATGTTTATTAGCTTTCTTGTTCTTTGCACTGTAGTTGCACTAATTGATTCCTGTCAGAATTTTTAACATGGTTATATTTGCATGAGCTTCTCTTAGTGTATATTTAGACCCAAAAATTCATGTTCATGCTCGTTGGTTTCCCTGGGCATTATTGTCAGTATTTTTGTGTGAATGTTTCGTATGGCATTGTGCTTGTCCTCTATATCTCTCAGACAAGTGAGAGGTGAAATACTGTGCCTGTCTTGACACAGTCAAGTTAAATGTAAAAATAAGACTTAATTATGAGTTAAATCCAAAAGTAAGACTGTGGCCACAAGAATAAGTCTAGGATTATAGTGGCTGGGAACTGTGGAGCAGTTTCTTTACAGAAGCTTAATAGGCACACAAGGTGTGCATTTCTCGCTGTTTACTTTGGAACCATCCTGAGGAACTCTTTTGCTTTGGTCTGTTGCTTGATAACCTTCAGAAAAGAAATATAGCTGGGTTGTACAGAAGAGAAGAAAGTTAGTGATCCATCAGAAACTCTGCAAAGCATGATAGCAGTAGTTTAAAAGAAGGTGAGAAATAAACCAGAAGAAAATAGAGAGCAACATGTGGGTCACCCCAGCTTCAAGATACACTTGGTCTTTCAAGTTTTATGTTCAGTGCAATATGCCACCTAATATAAGCTTTGATAAACTATTAAGAGAAGCAGACTCCCCAGCAAAAGGCTTCCTGTCAGCATTGTGTGTGTGAGATGCAAGTAGTTAAAGACTCATTTGATTACTTCTGCTGTCATAATAATAGAAGTGTCCATCTTTCATATGTATGGGACACAAACACTGACTTCGAGTCCTATATGGGTCATGTTCCCATGGGATTGGTGTTTTTTGTTTGTGTTGTTGCTGAATAATACTGAAAGGTATGTTAGTATCTGCCTGAGCCAAGGTGACTGAAAGGAATACTTGATCCTTAACATGCTGAAGAAGAGATTGTTTCCTCTTCCCATTCTGTCTTTTTGAAGGGCACAGTCAACCATGAACTTTCTTCTTAAGACTGATGTGTTGTGGAAAGTCGTACTCCAGTGATTGGTTTCAAATATGTATATATAGTGTATGTGCTTCTCTGCATTGAGAAAAGTTGGGAAAGGTGATTGGAACTGGACTAGGTGTCTGTGCTTATGTTGTGACTGTCTGGTGTAAGCAGAGCGCGAGGCCCCTGCCGCTGGGGGTGCCTGCTTGCATGTGTGCATGGAAAGGGAAACTGTGTATCAAGAGGAAATACAAAGTTATCATTATTGTCAAATGATTGTTCAGGTCGCTTGCATTAGTTACATTTTGTAGCACCTGTCTCCATTCTATGTGCTCTGTATGCTGTGCATGTGCATGTACAGCTGTTCCAAGAATTTTAAGTGTGTTTTTAAATTTTTTAGTACTCTTCTGTCTTTCTGCTTCTACAGCTAGATATATGCTAATGAAGGCCAGATTTATGCCGTTTACTCTGTGGGATAGGGTGTTTTGTTTTCCCCTAGTGACTTAAAATTGCTTTTCTAGATCCCCTAGTGCCATAGTGCTTTGTCATTTTCTCATGGTACTTTTTTACAGCAGAAAGTGGAGGCTTGTACCTTTACAAGAGGAAAGTGCATCTTTCCTGCAAAGTCTGTATAGGCTTCCTCCTTGCAATCCTGCTCTTGCCATTTTGGGCCTTGGGAACAAGTAAGTTCATTGAGGTGGTAATCTGTACATTTGTTACATGCCTCTAATTTATTACATATTTCCTGAATATCACCTCTATGAACAGTCCTTTTCTGGGTGTATAAAACATATGAAACTGAACTGAGTATTGAATGAATACACCGTGTTTAAAAGAGTTCATTCCAGTGCTTCAGGATGACCTTTCTGAATAAAAGCTACCTTTTGCAGGTTAAGCTTAGTGTATCAGAGTAGCTGCAGAATGTATGTACTGTTAATTTTATTTGAAACTACTTTGGGATGGTTTGGGGGTTTTGTTTGTTTTTTTAAAAAGATGATTGCCAAAGTCCTCCATAATGTTGGGAACTGAAAAAGTACCTTATGCCTGCATGGATTTGCACTGTAGGAATCTACTTTAGGGGGAAAACCCTGCAGCCTCTTGCTGAATTGACATTTCAGCCCTTCTGGCATTGATGGGAGTACTGACTGATATTAATGCCTGCATTTCCCTAAAATAATTACAGTGAGGTAGGATAGACTTTGAAGAACCATGGTGACCTCAGGAAGGACTGCATATGAATGCTTGCAGAAACTGTAAGCAGCTACAAGATCTGAAGACTGTTCATCAGGTGTGGTAAAGAAAGCTTTTCTTAAAAAAAAAGCTTTGTTGCACTGACTGATGAAATAATTTTGCAGAGCAAAGACAGTCTCTGGTGGTTTTGTAAGCAAAGATACCTTGAAGTAAACCACCTGCAATCAAATGGGTTAATCATCTTTCAGCTTGATTTCTGAAAACAAGTGATCTAATGTGACACTTAACCTTTTTCAACTAGTAGCTTCTAATCACTTTCTGGTAGATGAGTGAAGTTCTGTTAAAGTGATTTAAGTGTGGTGGCAGTAGAATTTTCCTTCCCCCAGTCATTTCTTTCACGTTTTCCAAAGATCCGTCACTACTGATTGAAAACTGTTTTGCTATGGATTTGTTTTACTGGATGCTAGCTGAACCACAGGCTTGGTGACTACGTGTGCCTGTTTACTTACTGTAGTAATATCTGTTTTATTCTGACTGACATTGACCCTTTTGATATTTTTCTTAGACAATCTGCTTCATCTTGGTTCGTCATCATTCCAGGATAGTGGTGTCCTTGGGGTTCTCTCTTAACATTGACATGGTACAGAAGATTTAAAATCAGGTATTGTTTTGGGTCCTTCTTTCCGGCTAAAATGAAACACACAACCTAGAACTGAATGCAGTTTTTCTTCCTTTATGTGATTTGTCTCAATATTTTGGTTCTTTCAGCTGATGTTCACAAGGAATAGAGTCACGTGATGTATGAAGGCAAACACATACACTTCTCTGAGGTTGACAATAAGCCCTTGTGCTCATATAGCCCCAAACTGTGCAAGCAGAGGCGACTTAACGGCTACGCCTTCTGTATCAGACACGTTCTGGAGGACAAGACTGCCCCCTTCAAGCAATGTGAATATGTGGCCAAGTATAACAGCCAACGCTGCACCAACCCCATCCCCAAGTCTGAGGACCGTAGGTGAGTTGTGGTTTCCTATCTGCAAAGGGGGAAGTGGCTGGGATGGAGGCTTGAGTTTTATTTAAGTTGCTGCCTGGTTTCAGGATGAGGGAGGAACTGGCCTGAATGAATTGAATTCCAGGATGTTCCTTTGAGGATTTTGTTTTAAGACCAGTAAACTTTATTTTATTTTCTGTGGGAGTCAAGTACTCAGAGAGAGGGCAGTAACTTAATCCCAGGGAAGTTTATGGGAGAGTTCACTGCTTTTCTCAAATTCACTATAAACTGTGGATCAAACCTGCTACACAACATCAGCTGTTCTAACTCATTTGCTTTGTCACTCACAGTACATGCTCTTAGAAAGGCCTTCTTGTTTAGCCAGCAGTGCCAAAAGCACACTTCCATCTGCTTTTTCAGGACAAGCAGTTGAAAATGCTTATCTTCTGGACAGGGGGAGCAGTGACACATAGGGACAAATCCAGAATTACAGTTCATTCTTGGTGATTTGGTACTGATCTGTAGTGTTGTTTTACTGGAATAAGATAAATATTACTTGATAACAGAGGAGCCAGCTGGGAAGGTGCCACATGCTCCCTTTCTTCTTTGCTTCCCTTATTTCTCTCCCCCTCCCTGCCCAAATGAAGATGCCCAGAGTGCTCAGGTATTAAATTCCTTGCAAAAGATAGTCCTTGAAATTGTTGAGAGCTGGAAATTAAAAGCAGATTTCCTTAACTACAGCCCATACTGTAACGACAAGGGCATTCTTCCTTGCTCTTTAAGACTTCTTGGACACCAATCTCATTGGTGCTGCTCAGGCTGAAGTAGCAGAATTTTTCTAATCATGTCTGCAGTCTATATATGACTTTATTTTTCAGAGCTGTCGTTACAGGTTTTGCCAGTAACACAGTGTTTAATTAATGTGTGTGTTAACTATCTGAGGCTTGTTCTCTTAGAAATGCTTTTTTAAACCTAAAATATGAACAAAATATGCCAAAAAAAATCAAACCACTATTCACTGACCTTTCACATTATTAGCTGCCATTCACTAACCTTTTGCATTATTAGCAGTGTTCCCACTGTGCCCTACATATAACTTCCTTCTCAGCTCACAGCTTCCTCTCTTGTCTGAAACAACAGTTGGACTGTGCTCTAAATTAACTTGCACTTCACCTGCCATTTCAGCTGAGGAGACTGATGAAGTGAGAAAAAAACATGAATGTTTGTCAAAAGCTGTAGGGCAAATGCTCAAATGGCACAAGATGAATAACTTTAAGCTGTAATTTGACAGTCGGTGAGTGTTTCTTTGCTACTGTACAATTGAGGTTCTTTGGAAATAAGCTCACAGAAATGATCATAGAAATTGTTAGCACAAATGGTATGCTGTAATTTCAGATGCAAGAGCTGACTGAGCCAGAGTTCCTGTTTACCAGGGGTCATACTGAAAAACAATGGAAGTAATAGTACTTAATGACACTTTTTACGTCTCATATGTTCCCATGGAATTTGTGATTTTTCTTTACACCTTGAATTGAGTTCACACTTTGTTCTTTTTGATTTTTCTCAAGTTAAAGTGAAGTGTGGTCATGACATCTGGTGTATGTTATATTAGAATAATTCAATTGCATGTCGAGTGTCACATTACAGTACTTGAAGAGGACAGCAGGTGTCTGAAAGAGAAAATAAACTTTTAATTTCAAATGAGAGTATGTGATAGTTTGAAAGAATATTTTAAAAGACTGTTTCTTGGGGCAGAGTTTAATTTTAACAATAACATTTAATGAATGCTAGTGATAAGACTGTGGCTGTTCTAAACTTCTTTTTTTTTTGGCAGGCAAACCTGTATCTGTTTCTTAGGAGACTTTTTTCACACTCCATTCAATATAAAGATGTTTGCAGTGTCTGAGTTCTTCACTCATAGCTTTTCATTTTCTGTATACAGAATTACTGTCAGATGGTCATTCTATCACAGTTTTAGACATGTAACTGTACATGATCAGAAGCAGGCTGTATGATGCTCTGACAGCTATCTTCTTTTATACTTCTAGAGATTGTTAAAAAAAAGTATTTCAAGAAGGTGCTTGCATTATATGCCAACAGCTTCATAGTCTGTCCACAGATAATTAAAAAGAATTATCACTTGACCCCAGACAAATGAGATGCTACCAGCCACAAAGATGGTTATTATTAACCATTAACATTCTACAAATTAAATCTATTAATAGTGCGTAACTTCATTGCCTTATTTGAAGTCTGATTTTTCTATTCACTATCTTGTTTTTTTAAAGAGTATATATATGTGGGATGATACACACATGGGTTTTGTATCTCTGTTTTCTCTGAATACATCTCCTTCCTTAGCCAGATACACACAAAGATAATGAAATGCAACTTGATTTTTAAATATAGGGTTACTACAATTTAGTTGAGTTAGACATTATTTTGTCTCTAATTCTCCTCACTCAAGAGAATCTTTAAATAATTTGTTAATATACAAGCTGCTCCCCAGTTTATTTGGATCTTCTTTTAAACAAGTGATGGAAATTGATACCAAACTGGGGTGTAGTAAGAAGCAGAATGCAATTGTAGGTAAAAAACCTCACTGTCTGAATTCTTGCCTTCCCAGTGGATGTGGGAAACTGTCCAGCTAAAGCCTTCAGAGCTCATCACATTTTGTGTGCTTCATGTTATGATAATTTTAATGGATATCAACCCACCATATGTGTGGACTTCATTTGACCTTACCTGCACAGAATAAGTGCCTTTGGCACTGAATGAGGAAGGGGAAAAAACCAGTATTAGATACTTACTGTGATATTGTCAGCTGAGCATAACTCACAGACAGGTTATAGAAGTGACAGCCTCTAAGACAGGCTCGTCAGGACTGGCTCTTGTAGGGCCAGCTTGACCCTGATGGGTTTCATACTCAGAGCTATATGAAAAGCACTGTGCTGCTTGCAGATTCTATTCCTGTCTTCCCAGTAATCTGACTTCCATGGAGCTTGAACTACTAATGCAGACTTTGCAGCACCATGTGAAGTCAGAGCCAGTTTAGGCCAGCGCCAGCTAAAAAAGCCATCCTGGAACGTGCAGGATGGGGAAATGTGTGTGCACGCCCCCCTGGCTGTGCGCAGGGCTAGCGACAGCCTGACAGGGTTAAGGCTGAGTTGGTGCTAATGAGAACTATGCCTAGCCAAAACTGCTTGTGTGCAGTCTTCTTTACGCAGAGAAGACTGAACTGCTCTTCCTGGTTACTTCTTGCTCCTGTTAGTCCAAGGTGTAACAGCCTTGGTTACGCTTGAAGACAGGGAGTTGACAGAACCTAAAGCACAGAGCCTAGTCAGTGTGTACTGGAGTCTGAATGTTGTAGCCTGGCATCTGTGGGTTTGTGTCCAGAGGAGCCAGTTGGCTCTCAGTGATGCAGTGTGGTCAGCTGGAGGAGCCAAAGCTTTATCCTCTGCCATATAAAAGTGATTCTGTTAGAGTTAACTGAACAAGCCAAACCCTTAAGAGCCTAAAACTCTGAGAATTTTAACAAGCGTATTACCTTTCCGTAGACTTATTCACCTTTTTTATTTTTTTCTTACTATTTTTGTGATGAAAACAGACTATCCAGTTCTACCTCCTCACATCAGCACAAGCACAGGATGACAATAATTTAAGTTCTGAACAGTATAAGGGAAGCATTTGCATTGAGGAAAACACTCTTCTTATTGGCATGAGAGGGAAAAGAATTCCCTTGTGTTTGTTTTGTCTGTTTATTGGTTTTTTTTCTTCTGTCATACTAAAAGTGCTGTTGTAATTGTTCAAACAAAATATTTTAAAAGGGCTTAATTTTAAATATGGAAACAGTGCTTGTTGACTTTAAGGGAAGCTTTATTGAGCCCTCATTATATAATTTTATTTTTAGAAATGCATCTCTCACTATGAATTTACGGTATTCCAGTGTGTTCTAATAAGGACTGCACAAGTTGTTGCCTTTTAGCTTGCCTCATCTATGTTTATTTATTACTTACAATGTAATGTAAGGAGGAAATTATTTAGGCAATAATAAGTAGCAGTACTTTTCAGCCTTTTCTGGTTTGTGGAACCTTAGGAGTGGGTCTCTCAAGAAGCTACATATATGGAGACCATTAAAGAGCATATATGAAGTTGCGGTCTCTTTTTTCCCTTTTTAGGACCCTTTAGAGCTGTTCACACATTGTTTCTTTAGAAACGGGTCGACAAGTTGAAATTGACTAAACTGAAGTGCTAAACCTTTTTGGGGGGTTGTTTTGGGCTTTTCTGCCTTTTTTTTTCTCCATGAAGACCAGAAATAATATAATTTTAACCTGTTTATTCAACAAAACTTACTGTTCTCGGATTCATACTGATCAGATTTCAAAGAATACCTTCATGGGTATTTCATTATCTCGTCCATAATTACCTTGATGCAGACATCACTCTTTCCTTGTATCTTTGGTCGTCTATAAGCTGTAAGTTATAGATGGGATTCTGCAAGGGCAAATTCTGATCTGATTGCTGGTGGGTTCTACTGAGGCAGGAGTGCCTGCGTGTGGCATACAGGAAAAGGATCACATCATGGTTCCTAAATTTCTATCACATGCTGGTTCCAATCAGACAAAAGTTAATTGCTTACTTTTTAGTATGTTATCTGTGGCATAAATTGTAATTATTTTAACTTTCATGACAAATTTTCAAAGACTTTTTTGCTTTTCTTTTTTTTTTTTAATAGCATGACTTTGAAAGTTTTTCATATTAGAAGTACTTAAAATCCGTGTTTGTGGGTTGTATGTATACATATTCCTGGCATTGTGTAAATGCTTTCTAGCAGCAGAGAAATTTGTTTTAAACTAGATTTTTATTTGAAGAACATTCAGGTAATCCTCTGGCATCAAAATTCATCATGTTAAGCTACTAAAACAGAATTTAAGTATTTATGCTACTTGTTCAGTAAGTGGAAATAGTGATCCCTCGCAGCAGATATCTACTGAGATTGTCCTTATATGAAACTTCTCCCTACTACAGTGGACTTCATAATAATAATAATGTGTGCATTGATGAAAATGTTTACTGCTTCCACTAGAAGAATGGGCAAATGAAAGGAAGTAGTCTTCAATGTACTTTTTCTTAGGAGCTTTTGAAATCATCAGTTAATGGCTTGCTTTCTTGCTGCTTTATGGATCAGACTGTCCATTTGTTTTGTTCACTTTGATTTTTGACTGTTTACCCTGTTAGAGAGTTAAGATTTTGAATGATTGTGTGTGATTCCCCTATGAATAATGAATGAAGAATCTTATATCTCAAGATTAGAAATAGTCACTTGCATAAGTTTTTTTTCTGCTGGTTTGGGAGGACCACAGTTACCTGTTGTATTAGAAGCAGTTATGTACACTTCTTAGAAAACCTCTTGTGTTTCCATTTATATTTGCTTGAGATGTGTGTGTGGGTTTCTCTTAAGTGATGTCTTGTCTTCAGATTTTACTTACGGAAGTTTAGTTAATAATTGACTGCTTTTGCTTTTGAAAGGTACTGCAACAGCCACCTGCAGGTACTTGGCTTTATACCGAAAAAGGAGAGGAAGAAAAAGAATGATCCCATAGAGGAGGTAAAGGTCAGGCATCAGATGGATGCTATGGCCTTCAGTCTGACAGTGCCCACCCTGGCCTTGAAGATGCCCAATGGACTGGATGGGATGTCCCTCTCCCCTCCAGGGGCAAGGCTTCCTCTCCACTACCTGGAGGCAGAATTAGAAGACCCCTTTGCTTTCAATGAGGAGGATGATGACCTAAAGAAAGGGGCAACAGTGAAGAAAAAGTTGCAGAGCAAGTTGGCTCAAAACCGGCAGCGCCAGAGAGAGACAGAGATTTTAAAAGTTCGCCAAGAGCACTTTAGCCCCATTCCTGCACCTTTGCAGCAGCAGCCTCTGCAGCAGCAGCACTCCCATCTGCCACCTTCATCAGCTTCGTTAAAGCCGACAGGGCTACCGCAGGGCATAGTCTGCAAGTCACCTCAACCTCTGAACACCAGCCTACCAATGCAGGGAGTGGCACCCACCACACACACTATAGCACAAGCGCGGCAGTTGTCTAACAAGAGACCTCTGCCTCTCCTGCCACCCGCCAGGGCTCCTGTCACGGACCCGCCAAGGACTGACCGCGTCCTCATGAAAGCCACAGCCTTCTCTCCGCACTCGTCCTGCATGAGCCGGCTACAGAGACTGGTGAAACTGTGCACTCGAAAACAGCAGCTGGACACTGATCTGTTTCCTCATTTAGGTGAGTGGGTAATAGATGCACTGCAGCCATATTTTTTAAACCTGAAACCAAAAGACTGAAGGGGAGTGTCTTCCTAGCCCTGTCCCGCATTCCTGTGTGGTCCTTACAAAATAACCCTGAGCTACGTAATCTCTTGGCATTTTCTTTAGCTCTGTTGTCTGTGAAGGGAATGCCTGGACCCATCACAAGTGGTTTATGGCATTTTGGTTGTTTATTCTTCTTAATGTTCTGTTAACCATTTGAGAAATCAAACTGAGGTGTAGAAAACATTGTTTGGATTATAGAGACCTCACATAGAAGGTTTGCAGCTCAAGTAGTAAAGGTGACACTAGTGGTACCTACATGAGTGGATGAAGTTAGATTGAGTGTTAGGTGACAAGTCCATGTGACAAAATGAATGTAAGTAAAAGTTTGGTGATTTGGCCTATCAATCTCTGCAGATTTAAATTTCCAGCTGACTTGATTGGAAAATTGGAACACATGAGAATTTTTCTTGACTGGGCCTTATTTAGGTATAGAATGTGGATGAACAAAAGGAAAAGACCACTGCAGGAGAGCAGCAGTGTTACAGAAGGTGGTTGGAAGGATGCAGTCTTGTCTGCGTACCAGTGCAGAAATAGTCTTCCTGTTACATGTAATCATCAATAGCTGCTTGTGAAAATGTAAGCAAATATAACCAAATTGGTGCTATGGTAGTGGTGCTCTAGAAAACTTTGAAAAGGCAACTGGCCTTGTGGCTGATTTGTCTGATTGTGAATATAGACCTAGGCACACCTATCTGTCCTTTTTATCTTCCTCACCCTCCAAAGTTACTTTCCTGCTTAGTTTTAGATTGTACATTTCTAACAAGTAAAATACTGGCAGGGAAAAGGAAATATGAGTCTGTGTGATATAAGTAGGAACACCATTTATGATATTTAAAATAAAAAAAGACTTCAAATAAATCTGGACATTCCCTATATAATGTCTTATTTAATTGCAAACATCTGTAATTTTTGCTATTTCAATTAACTTTTTCTTAATTTGCTGTTAAGATCTGCCCTTTAGCACTCATGGGATAGTTTGACTATTTGTTCAGAAGATAATTAGCATCCCATAGCATGTCTCCAAAGGAAACTGTTCTTCAGAAAACAGCTTTGATGGTCCTATATATAGTGCAGGTCTTTAGAGGAATGGCAACTCTAGAGGCATTTCTGAGTGTCACAGACCTCAATAGCTTAGAAAGTGACCTGTGTTTTGTAAGACTGTAGAAAGATCCCTTTCTGTGCTTAATATTTTATATTCTCAAGTGGTGAAGAGACTACATTTTCCTAAAAAAGAGACATAGTAAAAATAAAAACCAGTTAGACGTATACATGTACAGTTAGGCAGGTGCATAACTGTATGTGGATGCATTTAGAACAGTTTCTATTTGGCAAAGTAAAGGAATTTACATATTAATTACGTGAGAGTGGAAAATGTATTTGTTATTTATTCATTATAAGCCTTAATATTAAAGACTAGTTATGCCAGTTCAGAGAATTTCCGGATTTCTTTTCTATGTTTGAACAGCAAATGTTTGAATAGAGATGACTGCACAGAATCTTTCAAAAGATTAAGCCAGTTTTATGCGTACCAACATCAGAGCCATGTAACTGGATATTAATGTAACTGCAGTCTTCAGTGTCAGTATAGCTGAATTTGGATTAGATTTTATTCCTTCCTTTCTGCAGTGCCCAGGAGAAGCAAAACAACACAATTTCTGATTTTGTTTTTAAACTTCGGGTAAACAATTTGTTGCTTGGTTGTCAATTGTGGACATCTTTATGGAATGATTAAGTTGTTTTTTCATTCCTTTATGGAAGGGACAACAGGAAAAAGAAACATTTAAGTTGGAAGTCTAATTCTGACATTTTATCAAATGTCTTAAAGTATCTTAATTTAGTTCAAATGTATGTCTTAAAAAATGAAAACAAAAATTAAATTTTGTAAGATGCTGAAATTCCTGAAAATTTGGGTTTCTTGTATGTGTGGTTCATGTTAAAAGTGCTGGTTCTATATGATGAATAGTTACCTGATGACTGTATTCCAAGCATATGTGTGTGTGTCTCCAGCTCTGAAAGTACGTGACCAGGTACTGATGCATTTCCCAAATTCAAAGCATCTGACTTCAGAATCATCTCAGATACAGTTGTTTAGTTTAGTTTTAGCAAAAATGAAATGCTCCTTAATTCTATCCATTTTCAAGGAGCACACAAGAAAATGAAAAAGAAAAATGCTGGCTTGTAAATGCAGCAATGGGATTTCATCCCATCTGCTGCAAGAAAGTGGCAAGAATTTCACTGGATGTGGGAGAGAGAGTAGGAAAAACTACAAAAGATGAAGTTCCAGATAAAATGTTCCACCTGAGAACTTACTGGCCTCTTTCTTCCTGTGGTGTTCAACAGCTGTGTGTAGATTGACTGAGGCTGCTTGAGCACACAATAAGCTGATCGTAGTGCATCATCATTAAGTGAAAACATGCTGCTTGGTGCAAGTGCAGGAGTTTGTATCTCTCCCTTTAGCTCTTTCTTCATGCTAATATGTGCATTTGGCAGGCAATTACAGAGACTGAGCAGAGGAACATCCTGGGTAGCTGTGTATCTATCTCTGTCTGTTCTGCTGTGTCTTACAGTTTTCATATTCTTCTGTGTTTTGGCAGACGGAAGGGGCCAGAATATAAACAGAAATGAAATTGGCCTATTTAGATCATATAGTATTAAAATTTACCAAGTAGTCAGTTCTTCATGACAGGGACTTCTCTCTTACCTCGTACTTGGTTATGAAAACTGTAGTATTTCTCTGTGGGTAAGAAAGCTGGTGATTTTTCTTCCACTGTTTATAGATAAAGAAACCAGTAAGGATTTTAAAAAGAAAACTCAGTTATGACAAAAATCAGTGCATGCTGTTTGCACACTGTAATGGAGCTGTTACTGTAGCTTTTCCTGTGTAATTGAGAATACTGCATGATTTAATCAAACGTAATTATGCGTGCAACTATACTACACATTCATCTTTTGTGCTATAGGTTGCTCAGAGGCTTATAGAAGGTGGATGCTCTTTTCATCCAACTTCGTGTTTTCAATTCCCTTAGGGCTGGATTGGTCTGAAGACAGTGGAGAAGAGTTGGAGGATTCAGAGCAAACCTCCCCTTACCAGGTTGCGTGGTCTATCCGAGAAAGCCTCGGCTATGAGAGACCTGAGTGAGTATGATTCTTTAGTATTCATGCTGGCCTTGATGGAATAAATCATGTAAATGTGAGCTTCACTTCAAGTGGAGTCAGTGGAACCTAAGCACTTGTTCAAGTGTTTTGCTGAAACAAAGGATTGTTTGAACTCATTTGTCTGTAAGAGCTAAGGAACAGCTTGTCGCCTTCTGTCCCAGTTTCCAGCTAACTTAGAGACCTTTGTGCAGTCTGCTATCAGAAGGATGCATCAGGAAAGGATTTAAGCTTGTTTGCCTAAATTTAGTTGAGTTTAGTGGGATTTATTCATGAACTTGTGTGCCTTGATGATTGGAGGTCCAGAATTAGAATCAAATGGGGTTGCTGTTGGTTTCTTCTCTTTCCTGCTGTTTGTGAATAACTTTGTCAGTGAACTTGCTACGTTTTACTCAGTAAATCTTATGATAATTAGGTAGGCTATTGTTTTAATGTGCTTTTTTAAAGGCCGTGGTATTTCTTTTCGTAATTAAGTGTTGAATAAACCTCTGTCAGTACTTGTGAGCACTGAAAGGAAGTTATGGGATCAAAAGGATAAGCAGAGCAGAAATTAGCTGTTGGTGCAGAAAGGCCTATGATGTTCTCCGTATACTGCTACGTCACAAATCTAAACTTAAAGCAGGATATGATGGTATATGTCTATTAATGTAACTTTGAAGGTGCACAGCTAAAACAAAGCATCCCAAGTATAGTATTGTAACAAAACTGTCATATGTTGTTAACAAAGAAATGGGGGTCTCAGTAGAATTTGTTTCTGTAACATGACTCTCATTCACTATGCAACTGGGGTTTTTGGTACTACAACTATTATTGTTCTATTATTATTCTAAGTGTGGTAGTTAAAAATTAAAAAAATAGGGTTCCCCTATTTTTTTAATTTTTAGCTACCACACTTAGGATAATGATGATATTGAAACCTTATTTTGTTGTTACAATGGAAATTCTGAAACTTACTAGAATTTCCTGCCATCTCTGAAGATCATCCTCAACGTGAACAACAAAGCTGTATCTCTGTCATCAGGACACACACCAGGATGCTAAATCTTGAGAGCCTTCAGTGAATCAAAGCTATTAAGCAGTGTGTAGACTTCACTTTTTTAAAATAAAAGGGTCTTCTTTTGTTATGAATGACCATCATTTTTTAGGGCATCAGCAGTTACAGAGTGAGCTCTCACATACATTACTTTTAACTTAAAAAGCAACTTTTAAATAAAATGTTTTGGGAAAACATGAACAGACTCTCAGACTTTTATATCATACATAATTTTTCACAGCAGATATATCTATTAAATGACTTCCCTTACATTCTTCTCTCTTTGACATTTGATTTGATTCTTCCATAGATCCCTATATTTTTGTCAACTTATAAAGGTCATCTCTGTGTGTTTTTTCTTCTATTTGTCTTAACTTCCTTTGGATTCTTCCTACTTTTTTCACATACTGAGAGAAAATAATACTTTATCTTGACATTTTCTCTTCCATTCCAGCATTTTGTGCACCTCAGTTAAATGCTGTCTTAACTGTCCATGATGGATAAATTTTTGTATGCAACTGGCTGCTTTTGTACTTCCATCAGCCTGCCCAGTGTTAGCTCCTCAACAACTTTACTAATTTTGATTATGGATAAGCATTCACTTGATGTCAGCCTTATAAAACTTTAGCTCCTATTCTGCAAACTTCTGTAGAGGTTTTTAATAACTGAAATGTTTCACTTTGACACTTCTGCAGTGTGGTCTGTCTGCTGCTGAAGATGAATTAGTTGGGGCTGTTTCTGGGGAGATTTGATTTGTCAAAATGACTTTGTCTTGCTAATCTGGCCGTGCAGACTGGTGACTCTTAAAGTCACATACCTAAGCTTGTGGGATTTACTTGCTGGTTTTCGTAGTAAAATTAAAGCTCTTTTTTCTCTGTTCATTTGTGTCTGAGCTTGTAGTCCCCACCAGCTAACTCCATTCTGTCCTTTTCCTTTTGACTCCATGGAAGACAGTGGGAAGATGCTTCTCAGAATAGACTATTGAAAGAAAGTGAACAGTTAATTTCTGCTTTACTGGACAGCTGGTTCTCAGCATTTCTGCTTGTGTGATTGTGCGGGAAACCTCTGTTGAACTGGTTGTGTGATACTCTAGCTGCTCTTAAACTCTCAAAAATTCACCAGATTTGTTTAAAATTAATGTCTTAACAGTGTCCTGGTTTTGGCTGGGATAGTGCTCATTTTCTTCTTAGTAGCTGGCACAGAGCTGTGTTTTGGGTTCAGTATGAGAACAACATTGATAACGCTCTGATGGTTTGGCTGTTGCTAAATAGTGCTTACCCTAAGTCAAGGACACTTCAGTTCCCTGTGCTCTGGCAGAGAGGGGGTGCACCAGGAGCCATGAGGGAGCACAGCTGGGACAGCTGGCCCCAGCTGGCCAAGGGGATACTCCACAGCCTAGAACACCATGGCCAGTACAGAAACTGGGGGGAGCTGGCTGGGAGAGGCCAATCACTACTCAGTGATCAGGCTGAACATCAGTCAGTGGGTGGTGAGCAATTGTGTTGGGCATCACTTGAGTTTCTTCGGGTTTATTTTTCTTTTTTTTTTTCATTACAATAAACAGTAGTATTATATTTTACTTTGTTTCCATTAATAAGCTATTCTTAGCTCAACCCACAAGGTGTTTTTTTTCTGATTCTGCTCCCCATCCCATTGGTGGCAGCAGGGAGAGTGAGCATGCTGGGAGAGGGAGCATGCAGCACTGTGGTACTTAGTTGCTGGATGGGGTTAAACCATGACAACAGTAATACATTTTTTGGTTCACTTGCCTTCTGGCCTTTTAATCTGTAAAATTCATATTGTTGCAATCATCTGTGGAAATGCAAGCCAAATGTTTGCTTTTATTATTCTTTGCTTTAATTTTGAAAAACTGTGTTCCTATGCTCCCAGGATTTCAGGATGCAGTGCTTCGAGGCAGGCACAAATGTTTGAGTTCAAATATCACAGGAGTTGGCAGTGGGCACAGTGCAGGCTGGGTGCTGGCAGAGAAGGTTGCTGGGGTGGGAGGAATCCCTTGTGGGAGCAGCAGTTTGGAGAGAAAGCAGGGGCTGTTCCCTGCTGCAGATACTGAAGCTTCCACCTAGATTATTTGATTACTGAGTCTGGTATCTTAGAATGTACTGGAAAACAAATGACTTTATAACAAAGTATTTTTTCACTTCCTACACTGAAATATAGATAAAGCGAGCGTTTCAAGTAGGAAGTTTGAAAAAGGAGCGTGAGTCCCTCCTCATACCAGCTCACTCAAAGGATCAAATATCAACACTGTGTTGTCAAAAATTGGATTTAATAACTCTCAATAAGTAGAATAACTAAAAGAAAGATGGGAAGGTTCTCCAAAATGCTGTGTAAGGAGGGATTTGAAGTATAGTTGCAGGGGTGTCTCAGAACAGAGAGCATGTTCTCCTCGTTCTCTGGTGGTGCCTGGCTGCTCGTGCTACCCTTTTGCTCTTCCTTTCTGCGGCTTCGTGCTGTCTTTGTTTTCTTCACGAACACTCAGCAATAATCCCCCTGATGTTTCCACATGACAGTCTGAAAGGGAAGGGTTGGGAAAAAGCATTTTGGATTATCAAATGGCTCGTGTGCACTTTCAGAAATCTTTGTAAAAATGAAATGCCACACATTAAGTTGAACTTCAGAAGTTCTTTATGTGGCTTAGGAGAATAAATAGAATTTGGCAAACTTATTTATGAAAGAACAACAATAAAAGTATCTTTCATTTTCATTACTTGCCTACTGAAAAAAAAAGGGAGGTTTTATTTTGATATTTTTAGGTTTCTTTGAACATATAAATGTTTTGGTTAATCTTACTGGCCTGGGAACAAAGTTCTGAACGGGCTTTTAGAAACTGTTTGACTCAAAATAAGCCCTTGCCCACTGCAGGCATGATTTCTTTCTATACCTTTGATATGTCTTCATCTACTTTCTAAAAAAGATCTCATAAACTGAAGATCAAAAATATTTTAGCAAACAATGACTTTTTTTTTTCTCTTTCAATGTGAGAGAAGTAAGAAGTCTCACATATAGAGAAATGTACATTAAAAAACTCTCTTTCCACCCAAAAGAAACTTATTTCCCCTAAGGAATATTCTTGTTATTCTTAAAGTTAATTTTTAACCATATCTAAAATTAAATCAGTAACTTTGTTTTAAAGTCTTAGCCCAGAGCAGTAATATCTAAGATTTTAAACCTACCTATAAATATATACGCTATCCATTTTTATTAATACATTAGAAAAAGGAAAATCTAAATTAAATAGCCCACAGTTAAATTTTTCTAAAGAGGTAGTTTTCCCTGTAGTAAGCATTCTTTGCTAAGATATCTTAAAAATGTATTTTCTTTTAATTTTCAATGTAGAAATATTCTAAATATTACATATGTTAAATATTTTTAACAGGTTATATTTGCTGCCAAGCATGTAATTGCAGAGGTTAATTGCTTATAATTTATGCTTCTAGAAAATAGGTTGTAATCTGTTTTAACAGACAAAATACATAGTATGCTTGACTTTACATAAAACTTCATAAAAACGTGCATTTGTGTCAGAGGCAGTGTTTGCTGCTGCGGAGTTTTCGTGGAAAGCCTTAGTGGAGATGGCTGCAGTCTCTTCCATTTGGCCTGTGCATAAATAGAGTCAGAGTTTCCAGGAAAGAAAGTAGGTCTTCACCATATTGCCTTTCAGGGACAGATCTGCTGTCTGCATTTCTGGATCTTACTTTATTTAGTAAATATCATGGCTGGCATTTCACATCTCTTGCATCTCAGTGGTGGCCTCCTTTGTTGTGTGCAGGTTTGGGTGTCAGCTCATTCAGTCCCACGGGCTCTGAACATTGTGAGCTTTTGATTTGCTTCATTTGTTTGGATTTCTCTTCTTTCCCCTGCCCTTTCTTTGTGTTACAGATAGGAAAGCTGGCAAAAAAGTTTCTCTGTTCTTTAAGAAAAAACTTAAAGGAAAAACTGAACAGAGTCTGCTTAGATTTAGCACATATATTTTGTCGCTCCATGAACAAAGAACTCATTCTGCAAACTAGTGCTTGTTGTGGAGAACTTGTGGGTAGCTTCATGGACCTTACTGTTTTAACAAGTTCCAGTGATGATTTTCTGTTTCATGGCTTCTACTTCATTTAACTGAATGTGTTGACATGGTTTGATGGTCTTGTTGATATGTGCCTGGACATTTGGACAGCCAAGATAAATGGAGAAGGGCTTTCTTAAGCCAACAAAGAGTTGCATTAGTCCTTCATCTGGGCATTGCTTAGCCCTGGTCTGATCTTTCCCTCAGTATTTTTGGAGTTGAATATGAATTTCTTCTCTACTATTGTACTATAACTCCACTGCAGCTCTGCA
This sequence comes from Edolisoma coerulescens, assembly GCA_013397115.1. Lineage (NCBI taxonomy): Eukaryota > Metazoa > Chordata > Aves > Passeriformes > Campephagidae > Edolisoma > Edolisoma coerulescens. The sequence goes on along the minus strand of VWZW01006798.1, from coordinate 160,695 downwards.
GCAAGGGGAAATCAGTATCATCTGTTAGCTGTGTTAGTGTGTATTTTGGTTTAAAAAGGAATACACCAGCTGGCAGAGTAAAAGGAACTGGGAAAAAGGCAGCAGTTCTGGTACTTGTTAGAATTTGACCATCTTCTCCAGCATGATCTTTCCTCAATAAATTTCCACTACACAATTCCCCACCCTTGTCCTCTCCATTAATTGCACTTTGATTTAAGCATTGGTCTCATTTGTTGAGAATTTACAGTAAATAAAGGTTAACAGTATAGATTTCTTTTTGAACAGCAGGCTCTAGATATTTAAATGTGTCAGACTTGATGATAAATTGATGTAATCTCTAATAATGACATACTAAGAAGGGCAAATACCTTTAGAATTTAAAAGGGACCCTGCTCTTACTATTTCTCAAGTATCCCTGCCTGATTTTAGTGTTTGGATGTTTATGTGGCTAGAAGATGGATGCCAACTTAACAGTCCTATTAAAATGACAAATTAGCTAAGTGGGAAAAAAAAAAGCAGTAACTTAAGGCATATTTGTTTTAATTTTCCCTTCTTCAGGTCCGATGATGACAATGCAGATGACAGGAGTTCCAGGGTGGCCAGACTTTGCACTTACTTTCAGCAGAAATACAAGCACCTCTGCCGCCTGGAGCGGGCAGAATCTCGCCAGAAGAAATGCCGGCACACGCTCCGGAAAGCCTTGCTGCAGGCGGCCAGCAGAGAGCCGGAGCGCGCGGGGCAGCTCATACAGGAACTCCGGAGAGCTACATGTGCTTGTACCAGGTTAGGCTTGCCCTGTGACTGCAGGAACATGGGGCTGGGCCAGGGTGGAGATGGGCTGAGCATCCAGCAGCTGAAATGATGAACTCTGAACTTGGTAGTCATGCACAAGGCAGAAAAACCATGACGCGTAAATGCCTGTCAGTGGAGTAAAATAAATGGGGCATACAGAGTTTTCCATGAAGACAGGCCTTCTCCAGCTTTATGTTTTAAAATGTGGATGGTTTGTTCAGCAGTATCTGAGCCCAAATATCTGGTACTTTACTATGCCAGTAGAAGGTCTGTACTTCACTGCTTCAATTCAGATTTCATTTTTCAGATAGCTTTTTTTGAAAAGTCTGTATCTCCTCTTAGTTATCTTTCAGCAAATCAAATTTAAGCTCATGCTTTTTGTTAGATTTAACTCAATCTAACATTAAATAAAACTTGGCAACAAAATACTTAACTTCTAACAACTTTGAAGGTTACCTTCTGTGGGAATTCTTTCTAGATAATGTCAACATCCCTCCAGCTCTCAGCATATGGAGAGTTGGTTGATTCATATTCGTGCAGGAACAGGCTAAGTCTGAACCCTGGTGTTACATTTGGGGTATCAGAAGCATCCTTTTGCTGTTGTGGTTTTGCTTTACAGGATGTGTGACTGTGGGGTGTAGTGGATAGTATGAGATGCAGATTGGAGCTAGGTACAGAGAATATATTCTGTTTAATGGGATGCTTTTGATCCTGGACGGTGGGATGTGGTTCATGACAGTTGGAGGGTTTATTGTTGGGGAGGTGGACTGATGCTGAAGAGCTGCTCTGAGGTGTAACATAGAAGTCCATTACTGGTTTACAAAGTTGTGTATAAATTTCTCCAAACTTAAGCTACAGCAAAACCTCACCTGAACTGACACGCTCTTGCTGGTTTTTTTCCCTATTATTTTTGCCCTTTATTAAGCAAAAAAGTTTACGTTGTTTTGGGTAGATCAGCAAAGCCCGGTGTGCCTGTCATCACTGCTCTGGTCGATTTAAGTAACCACAGAGTCTTTTCAGATACAAAATTTTTCACAGGAGTAATACTGCTAACTAAAACTTTGCTCAGTCAAAGTACAGTTGATGACAGAAATGGCTGAAGGAAAACAGTCAGGCTACAGACAGCTTTTTGTCAACCTAGAAAACAACGTGTACAGAGGTGCAAGTCAGCCCTGGAGTCGCCAGCTTTATCTCCATGAAGGTGACACATGCCTGGAGAGCAGGCTAGCCCCAGGCGAGCTGTGTAATGCTTGAGTGCTCCTCCACACTGCTGTCTGGTCGCCTGCTTGCAGCTCAGGCTCAAAGCACAGAGGCTGTGCTGGGGAAGCGCCCAGCTCCGGGCACCTGCTGGTGGATTGGGCTGTAGCACGTTGGTGAAGGAGAGCTTTTAGCCATGTTGAGCACGCGCAGGCTCTGCCACTCCAGAGCTCAGTCTAAGTTTGTCTGAGCACATGCTTGCATGTAAGCTCTGGGGATGCTCGGCATGTTTTTGGTTTATGAACAGGCTTGGAAGTGCACTTGACTCCCATATAGGCATACCCAATACATTGAATTCTAAAGATCGACCTCATTTTGAGGGTCACCTGTGTTGACACTCACCTACTGCTACCCTTGGCTCTGTTGCAAGGTGTTGTAATATTTACATGGTAGTAGCACATAGCACCTCTCATTACAATTAAGGCCCTGTGAAATAAGCAATAATCCTGTTACTACAGTCACACCTTCACCTCTCATTGACATCTATTCTGTGTCCCTGTGTAGAGCCTGGTGGTAGTGTGCACCCATCTGGATCATGACACACACACGTGTGTTACAATTTTTCATCCTACTGTGCCACATTCAGTATAATTATGTTAAGTAACCACTTGAGACTGGGGGTTTGTCTCTAAACTCTTTCATGCTTTCTTTTCAGCACAAGCCAAGCAAGGCAGAGAGATGCAGAACCAACAACCTGCAGTGGGACTTCGAAGGGAGAGCAGTGCACTAACAAGGCCCTTCCATTCACCAGGCACTGTTTTCAGCGTATCCTCTTAACTCTGTTTGGGAGTTGCATTCAGGTGTGGGAGCTGCTCTGTTTTAGGGGGGTTTTGTTCATTTGTTAGACTTTTGCATTGACAAATAAGTTTTCACAAAGAAATACCTATTTGGTAGTGTGTCATCAATTTGCTTTTAATTTGGCTGTGTGATTTGGGTCTGTAGACAGTGAAAATAAGTAGTTTGCTACTGATGTCTATAATAAGAATATCATTTTACTTTGTAAGCTGTATTTAGAGTGTGGAAGAAACCTTTAGAAAATTATCATCATTCACAATGACTTGGTACAAACCATGTGGTTTTCAGCCTCTTGGCTTTCATACAGCTCTTGGTAGGTTTCAATAGACCACCTTCCTGTGACAGTTTCATGGAAAAAGGTTTTTATACGTAGTATAAAAAGATGGGTTACACTGACTAGAAAGATGGAAATCATACTTTGTGTTGTTTAAAGAAGCAGAGTAGGAGTCACAGAACCTTGTAGTCTAGAAGAGGAAGGGTTCCTTGTGCTTGGAATTTCAAGCAAAGCCTGGAAAGGATGTTAAAAGTCAATGGCTGAAGATCACAGAAAGAAGAGAGCACATTAGATGTGAGTTTTCGTTCTGAAGACTATAAAAAGGCAGACTTAAGACCTGTAATACTTAAAAATTCTACAGACTTTGTCTTTTTTGTTTATAGCTGAAGAATTTTTGGTGCTTTTGTTGGGGTGACTCCTTTTGTTGGAACTTTTGGTTTTGGTATTAAAAGTGACTACTAAGTGCTGATATGTTCAGCTACTATCACACTGCAGCATCTTTTCAATCTTTTTGTTTTGCAGATGCCTTGTTTTTATTAGTTGATTTTTTGCAGGCCACTTAAAAGAAGTTTGCAGAGCAGTTCAACACCTCTATGAGAGAGCACCATGGTGTACAGCTGTGTTTGGGATTTGCCTCATGATTCTGATGGGATTATTTTTGGGTTTTTTATTTTTTTAATTTTAAGTGGTCTTGCTTGTTGGTGTGTGTAGAGCAGGGTAGTCAAGAGTAGTGATTTTGCATATATGCCCATTTTTTCTCTCTGCATTTTCTTCTCTAAAATGAACAGTTTCTTGGTTCTGACCCATCCATCCAAGTCTGCTATCTGGATTGTTCTGCAGGTTTTCATTTTCTTTGTCCTTTTTTTTTTGTTTTGTTTTGTTTTAACATTTTATGAACATACATAGTGATGTTGAGGTCTGAGAACTGTTCAAGATGGAAGGAATGCTTCTAATGTTGTTTGAAAAAAGTCACAGTGAAATATCTGTTTGATTTGCTGTAAGTCTGGAAACATTTTTACTCCTGCTAGGGATTTTTCTGAAGGAAATCTCAGCAAGCTTACGTTTGGATTTACTTGACCTTTCTGTCTGCTTGCACATCTTTTTTTCAGAGGAGCAGGAAGGATCTTGAGACTTCTTTGTCTGTGCTCTAAAGATAAATGCCAAGAATGTACCTTAAAAGATTGAATTAAGAAATACTCTTTCTTTAATGTTTCAGTATGGATTGTCATTAGTTTGTAAGGAAATAGTCCTGTTGACTATACTGTTCCAACTGCTCCTATTGATCTATTGATTAAGACTCCAGGAAAAGGCTTCTTTTTGCTAAGAACTCATTAGTGAAATGGCTGCTTTTATAAAACTATCTCAGTATATAATAAAATCATTAGAGATTCTGCACGAATGCAGTTTTTTCACTTTAAAAGTTGGGTTTGAGTCTTACCTAGCTTTGAACTTGAATAGCAATCTTAAGGTACTCATTAAAAATAGTATCTATGGAGAGATAGAGTTGAAGGCTCTGATCTTTATCAGATTGATAAATCAAAGGGCGTTCCTCCACCGTTGTCTCGTGTTATTCCTGATGCAGAAATGCACAGATATCTTATTGAACCGTTCTCAGCAGCTCTTCTCGAGTTGCACAGCCAAGTTTGCAGATGGTCAACAGTGCTCTGTGCCAGTTTTTGACATTACACATCAGACACCTCTGTGCGAAGAACATGCCAAAAAAATGGTAAGTACAAAGCCATAATTTTATTGATTTGTGTGTTGGGATGATGAGGAGTTTTAACCTCAGTCTTCCTATGAACTGTTCCTCGACAACTAGCAAGTTTATGAACTCAAGAGCTTGTTTTTTGCTATTATTTTTCTTAAAAGGGTAAAATTTGTCAAACATTCCCAATTAGTATAAAGTATGTTGTGAAAATCTTTTAGAGAGTTTTATTGAGGATATAAAAAAGTGTACATGAGAATATTGTTCACTGGAGGAAATTTGATTATTGTCTTGAATTGAGAAGTAGAAGATCATTGTGAGAGATCCTGTGGTCATTTTATTTGGGCCCACTCCTGATCCTTGGATCTGAATATAATGAGTGTGGTATTATGAGCACTGCATCTTCAGCAGTCTCAGTACGCAGGGCCCAAAGTACTTTCTAAAGGAAATACAGGTAGCAATTACAAGGATTCAAGTAATGGGTTAACTACTTTATTTACCTTTTAGTAATTATTAGAATTTATCTTTAACCTCCTTCAGGGATCCGTGGATCCCAGAGAAAAAGCAGTGGCCTACCTCAAGTTGAGAGAATGGAGAAATGATGTCGTCTGCTCTCCTTTTATGACACCAATCCTCCAGAACAAAACCTTTAGGATAATTCAGAAACCCACTTCTGTCGTGCCCCTCTTTCAAGGCTTCTTGTCCTACCTTCAACTAGGTGTAAAACTGCCTGTTTTGTTCTGTTTTGTTGGGTTACTGAAAGCTTTTTGTTACTGTTTTTGTCCAGCCTCTCCAATAATTGCAAATTTTGGAGGTTTTTGGATTAAAATGTGAGGGTTTGTGCTACACGGATCTCTGTGGGGTTTCCTCCTCTTCTAGGCAATCTTCAGTATGTTTCTCAAGGTTTACTTCTGTAACAAATACAATGCTCTGCCATTCCCAGTATGATGGCAACTGAAGACTGATGATGGTTTGATTTATTTTTTAATGGGTCAGTGATTGCTGTTCAGAAGCAATGAGGCCATAATTGTTTACCCGCATCCTTACCCTAGTCCAGCAGTACTAATTTCATCTCCTCAGTGCTGTCCCTCTGTTATGTCAATGGGCACTTGAGGATTCTGGCTGCAGCTGCTGCACATTATCCACATTAACACCACCTCACAACGGTGTTTTGTATTTAATACTTACAGGAGTGCTGCTAAAGGTTACGGTTTTGCACTATTTAGTTAGGGTTTGCTATGATCATTTTTAAAGTGACACTGCACAATCTCCTGTTTACCATACCTCATAATTTGGTCTATGCTATTTTTGCCATTGGGGTCAATGTGGAAGGAAACAGCTTGGTTTTGAAACTGTGCCTGGGTGTAAGTTAACAGTCCCTCTTACATTCCACTCCATATGTCTGTGGAATGACCAGGGTGAAAAAAGCAAGGAAAGTAATACTTGTTCTTAATATGCTCCCGTTGGTATTGTTTTGCTCCCAAAGGATAATTTCTTGAGAGGGGACAGCTCCCGTAAAGTTCAGCACCAGCAGCAGAGGAAACCCAGGAAAAAAACGAAGCCACCTGCACTTACCAAAAAACACAAGAAGAAGAGAAGGCGAGGCCCACGCCGGCCCCAGAAACCCATTCCTCCTGCAGTGCCCCAAGGGAACCTCACCATGCCTGCCAGTGTCTCACTGCCAGTAGAGATACCCCACATACGGTCAGTGCTGTTCCTGCCAGTTTCCCACTGCTGGCCTGAGCGTTGCCAATGACCACTGTACAAAGCCGTGACTTTCTCGTGCCGAGCAGTATCTGGAGCGGGGCTAAAAATCGCATCTCCATGTGACTGTTGAAAAAAAACCTTTAGAGTGGGTCATTTCAGATTTGAGCAGTGATTGGGTTTGATGGGTAAAGTATCTTGATCCTGATGTTGCCTCTTACGTAATTAATGAGTAGCCTAAGTGTAAGCTTCCTAAAGAAACTTCCTAAAAACATTTTCTTCCTTGATAAAGGGGAGAAAAATGTGTGGGGAAGCATCCATTGTAGATGGCTATGCACTGATAGTTGTCCTTTGGAAGAAGCAGAGTTGAACACCAGGGACTAATGTTCCTTTCTGTTCAGGAGCCCCTCCACACCAGAGCTCAGTGCCGATGAGCTGCCTGATGATATCGCCAATGAAATCACAGACATTCCACATGACTTGGAATTGAATCAGGAGGACTTCTCTGATGTCCTGCCACGGCTGCCCGATGACTTGCAAGATTTTGATTTCTTTGAAGGTACCATTTTATTTTATGCTAGCATGAACACAGTCAGTGAACTGAAGAAGTGAGTGTTTCTAAACTCACTCACTCAAAAAAAAATTTTGAGGAGTTGCTTGCTTTCCTGCAGAGGTAATAAATTCTAGAGAAGGAAGTGTGCATTTGCTCTATTGTTTGTGAGCTCTGAAGTAAAGCAGACTTTAAGATGGCTGTGTGTATAGTTCTCTGTTTGCTCATATAATTACTGCTCTGAAAATCATAATTGGTTTAGTATTTTAATAATTCATTTTTCATTTTTACTGCCTGTCAGTGTTACAGTTTAATCAAGAGTATTCTCAGTAATGGCGTCTTTCTGCCATCGAGTGGGGCTGGAATCACAGTCAATGTTGGCCTTTGATAAAAAGAGAAGACAGTGAGAATAAAATCTTTTTAAATACGTTTTTGAAACTAGCTTTTGATCAGAAATGTACTTGAATTTCTGCATTCTAAAGCTCAGTACCTATCACATATAACAAAGAAATTAGAACAGCCTGGAGTTGGGTACGTGATTTCTTTGGTCATTTTCTGATATAACATGAAACTGATATAACATCAGGCTGTGTTTGAATTGAAATTAGCCTAAATTGTACTGTCTGTGGAAATTTTAGGTCCAGGCTGTAATGTGGTAAGTAGAAAGAGGGGTTGTGAACTCTGTGTTATTGCAGCATTGAAAAAAATCTTACTTAAGCATTTTTACTTCAAGTCTAGGAAGTTTAAGAGGCATCTCCTATTGTAGTATGTGGAAGAGAAGGGGGGGAGGGGGGTTTCCATTGAAGAGGAAGGTGTAATTTCACGGTTTTCTTACCTTGCTTAGCTAGTGAACACTGATGAATTATCCTTTCTGTGTACTGCAAGCCATGCTGGAAGGTTATCATAGAATGCAGCTCTGTCTTCCAGAGCTGTCTGTACATCTGCATCCTTTGGGTGCCAGGGCCAGGCTCACCTGCGAGCAGCGCACTAACTGCTGGTGTCCCTGTTTCTGCAGGTAAAAATGGAGATCTTCTTCCGACCACTGAAGAGGCTGAAGAACTGGAACGGGCCCTACAGGCTGTAACTTCTCTTGAGTGCCTGAGTACCATTGGAGTACTTACACAGACAGATGGTGTGCCAGTTCAGGAGCTGTCAGATAGAGCGATAGGGGTGTTCTCTACAGGTGCTGGAGCTCCAGGAATGCAGTCCTTGAGTCGAGAGGTTAACACGGATCTGGGGGAGCTGTTGAATGGGCGTATAGTACATGATAATTTCTCCGGTCTGGAGCTGGATGAGAACTTGCTCCGTTCTGCTACCTTGTCCAACCCACCTACGCCCCTGGCAGGGCAGATCCAGGGGCAGTTCTCAGCCCCAGCCAACGTTGGCCTTACTTCTGCCACTCTGATAAGCCAGAGTGGCCTTGGGGAGAGAGCCTTCCCGGGACAGTTTCATGGACTTCATGATGGCAGCCATGCCTCCCAGAGGCCCCACCCTGCCCAGCTGCTGAGCAAGGCAGATGACCTGATCACCTCACGACAGCAATACAGCAGTGACCATTCACACTCCTCACCCCATGGAAGCCATTATGATAGTGAGCATGTGCCGTCTCCCTACAGTGACCATATCACATCCCCTCACACCACATCCTTTTCTGGTGATAACCTGGCAGCTACCTTCTCAGCAGAGATGCCCATGATGGCACAGCACTTGCTCCCAACTCAGCTGGATGTGCCACTTAGTGGGGTGGTCAACCCCAGAACTCACTGGGGAAATCTTCCTGTCAATCTTGGGGACCCCTCTCCGTTTAGCAACCTTCTTGGTGCAGATGGACACCTCCTGTCCACCTCCCTGTCCACACCACCTACCACCTCGCACTCAGAGACCACACAGCCTGCCTTCGCCACTGTGACCCCCAGCAGCTCCAGTGTGCTTCCGGGGTTACCGCAGACCAGTTTCAGTGGCATGGGTCCTGCCTCCGCTGAACTCATGGGCTCCACCTCCCCTAAACAACAGCTCCCTCAGTTCAGCGCAGCCTTTGGGCACCAGCTGAGCTCCCACAGTGGCATTCCCAAGGACCTGCAGCCCAGCCACAGCTCCATAGCTCCTCCCACGGGCTTCGCAGTGACCGGTGCCACCGCTACCAGTACCAATAACGCATCCGCGCCCTTCACCACCTCCAGCTGAGCTTGTCTGCCTGGCTCCCTGCAGGTAGATGGGGGACCTGTGTTTTCTATCTTTCCTTTTTTTCCTTTCTCTTTATTTTGTCTGTCTTCTCTTCCCTTTTTTTTAAGAGGGGGTTGAGAAGAAAACCCCTGCTTCAGTACTGACCAGGGTTAGCCCTCCGTGAACCTTGCTGTAGCATTCACATGTGCTTGTTACGCACCGGTGCTCATTTATTGCAGGCAGGTTCACTGTTCCCCAATAATTCCTTAAGGATACAGCACAGTTACTGGATGTAATTGATCTTAGCAGTAAGACCTAGAAATGGGAAGATACCTCAGATCACTGATGCATGTTACTGTTCCCTAGGGTTCGGATCAGTGCTTGCCATCCCATTAGCATCTGGTAGAAAGTTTTCCAGTGGGCAGAAGTCTCTTGATTTTTTTTTTTTCTTTTTTTTAGTTTACTCTTTTTCCAAAGGTAGCATCTGGCATGGAAAACTTGGCTGCACACATTGATTTGAGAATGGTGCACTAAAGTCCTAAATCAAGATCATGATTCAAAGATGAGTTTGGCAGTTTCTTAAAATAGTCTCTTGACCTTCTCTGTGTGTGTGTGTGTGTTTGGGGTGCAGGGAGCAGCGATTCCTTTTCTTCTTTTGGTGAAGAAGTGGGAGTTGTCCCCTTCCAGAACTGGTCACTGTTCTTACTGCATGCTGGTTTTTGGGGTTTTTTATTATCATGATTTGTAATTCATTGAGTAGCAAAGGGATCAGTTGACTGGTTGCCCATAAATTTGAAGGCTGATATGAAGTTAGCCCAGGAAAAAAAAAAGAAAGATAAACAAAAGGATTGAAATATAGATCATGGAGTAGTGAAGATTCTTGTGAGAAATTCCCTTCCTTGCTGAATTACTGTGGCCTTGTAGCATTGATGATTTGCCTTTTCAAATGTGTCTTTGTCCAGAACGCTTTGCCTGACAGGCTGACAAGAATTTCCCAGCTGAAACAGGAAGAATTAAGTTGGTTTTCTGCCCATCCACACAAGTCTAGGTCAGACCCATTGTAAGTTTCAAATGGATGCATTTCTCACAATATGTCTAACTAGTGAGACTTTTCTTGGATAGTTTTTAATCCCCCGAGAGCCATATAGTTTTTTCAACACTTGTAGGGTTTGATGCTCTGTTTGGGAAGCTGAATGTATGTAAGGAGCTAGCAGGTATCTATCAGCAGTCATGGCTAACCAAAAGAGAAATCACTAAAGCAAAATAGGTAAGAATTCCTTCTGTCTGCAGGATGGTTTTGTTTATACTGATCACCTGCTAACGATACTATTCACTCTTTGGTAGTAATTCCAGTTCCTAAAGAAAGGAGTCAGCTAGGTTTTAGATTTTTTAAAATAATAATTATTTTTTAATTTTGTTTTTTAAACCAAGAGATAATAGCAGCAGAAATTCTGAGGTGTCTACTTGCATCTCCTCATCAAGAAGGAATTTGCTTGTGACTCTATAGGGCTCACACTTGCTACTGTACTCTGACTGTAAAAGTAGCTCCTGTTTAATATAAGTCTCTACTCTTCTTGGTTTGTTTCAGAGATGCAGATGAGAGAAAATAGAAACTTCTACATTTCAGTCTTGTGCTGTAGATGATGGATTTTATTCTACCTTACAGTAAAAAGTCCTTCCTGTGTGTATTGTAGTCTATTTCAGGAAATTAAGAGAACCAAGCACATGTAATAGGGAGGCCTAATGAACTTCTTGAGCAAAGGATCACTGAATGAAATTTAGTTGCTGTAGAAATTCATTTCGTTAGCAGTCAGGCACACACCAAAATATCTGACCCAAACCTCTCCTTCCATCTTCCTAAGGAACAGAGCTTAAATGGGATAGGTCTTGTGTCTTCTTACTATTGTAGCAATCATACTATCCCTCTTTTCTTGAATGATCTGTCCTCTTTAAATATAAAAGAGTATGGATGATGCAGATGTCCTTTTCTGAAATTGCAAGTGTATGTGGGTGGAAGAAACAAAAATTATTTTCATGCTTCTGTTGTTATGAAGTCATTATTTCACACTTGGTAAAATAGATCTTAATAATATAAGCCGAATATTTTTAAGTGGTGATTTAAATATGTTTGTAACACTTAAATGTTTTTAAATCACATAAAAAATTTAATTGAAACATATGAAATCCTGCTTGTGATTGTCCTGCTGATTAAGGAATGCCCAGTGATATTGTGAATGAGGCAAATCTGACAAGGCTTTTATTTATTTTTGTATTATGTTACCCATACTTTGTTGAGGAGACAACTGTTTGATTTGCAGATGATTTTTGTTGTGTTCATATACCTTCTTCAATGTGCTGGGATGTCTGACTGAAAAAGAGTGGAGAACTAGTATACCAAATGGTTAATTCTTTTATCTGCTTGTGTATTCATGTAATTTTAGAGGGTGTTAATTTCTATGTATTGGTTTCAGGGCTTTGGTCTTGAAATGGTTCTTACACCCATCAAACTTCTAATGAAGCTGCAGCTAGTGCAGAGTATAATTGCCCCACATCATATTTCTCTTTCTTAGCAAATGCTGGGGGGGAAGAGAGGATAGGAACTGAGAGCCAAGTTCTGCTTGGTTGCATTGGTATCAATTACAGAGGAGCTTTCCGGTCTAAGGTCACGGTGAGTTTGTACAGTCTAACTCAGAACAGAACCCAGCTCCTAATCTGTGCATTGATTTAGACAGGGAATTTCAAAAGCTGTCAGAGCTATGCAGGTCCATGATTCCCATTTGAAATCAATGGCTTTTATGTACCTGCATTTCTTTAAAGTAGCTTAGGATATCAAGTTTCTTCCCCCACTTAGATTTCAATTTTTGTATCGCTTGACGACTCTTCCCTGAAAAGTGACTGCGTAACATTTTTCAATGAGCAAACTAAGTTTGCAATAAAGCTGCACTTTCAAAAATAAACTTCAGTTTGTATACAATTGAAATAGGAATCCCTCTGTCCTGTCTGCCATAGTGTTCTGAAACGGGCCACCACTCTTGCCTTTTCCTGGTTCACCTCTCATTTTTTCACTGCCACCAATTTTATGGTTACATGACTACCAAGCAGTTACGGGTCTTGATCTTAGCTTTACAAGGTGGATCATTCCAGGTGTGTTTCTACACCCACACAACCTGTTGACTTCAGTGCATCAGTGTCTTACTGTTGGATGCAAGAGATCCAGTTGAGAGGTATGTGTAGTCAGAGATACATCACACCTCTTTCTCTGGGAAATACTGCTGGCCTGGTTAAGGTCGTCCTTGAGGCTGTTATTTATGAGGTTCCCGAGTAGAATCCATGCTCCCTCACAAACGTTTTTGAGTATCAGCTCTTACAGCAATTAGCACTCTCGTCACCCCTTCACCAAAGAGCCAGTGTAGCAAATGCAGATGCTCAATACCTGTTGTGCCCTTTACGTGTTGAGAAATGGAATAAGGCTAGTTGAACCTAAAAGTTAATTTCTTTATATATAAGATTGGAGTTTTAAAGAATGAAAAATTAGACATGGAATAGGATATCATTTACATAATTTTGGCAATAATAGCACCTCATTTAGTCTCTGTACAAAAGTACTTAACACAAGATGAATTTTGACAGTGTACAGAGGCTTATCAGGAATAGCTTCATGCTCTCCTGGTGTGTAAGGCATTCTTTAAGACCCGCTTTGACGTTTCCTTTGACCTAGGAAGACTTTACACCAGCTTTGAGGGGAACCATATGCACTTAGATACCTCAAAGTTGATTTGTTCTTTGGCTTCATAATTATGATACAGGAAAAGATGCATCATTTTGTCTCCTCCTGCCTTCCAGTTCCTCCAGATTCTTTCTTAGATCCCTTCTTGTTAGTAGCATGCTTCTCTCTATGGTTGAGCATAAAGGCTTTAAATTGATAATGCTGAGAGATAGCACAGTTTCAGGTCTGCCTCAGGCACTGTGGAGAAAATGGCAACAGCTAGATTTCCAACTGAAAATGGGGATTTGCACTTCTCATTTCGAAAGCATTGAAAGCCCTGAGAAGCTTATCGCCTGCTAGGCAAAAATCAGAGAAAAGAAATTGTCAAAGGGGAATTGTATCTAATAGCAAAGAGAAGCCAAGAGAAGGGGCTTTTTATTTTATTTTTTTTTTCATAAAAGGAAGATGAGTATTGAAAAATTAGGATATTCTGTTGTGAGCTGCTGCTGGCTTTAAGGGCATGGCCAAGGCGAAAGACCTAGGATTGAACCTGCAAACCAGTAGCCAAATTCAGTTTGAAGCTTCATTTTGCTGTAACCACATCTAAATACAGTCTGGGATTGAATCTGCTTGCCAAGAGTCCTGCAAAGGTGTACAATAAAGAGTGGGCAGTTTTCTTCCCTGAGACACTGGCCCTGCTGGCTACCTATGCTGCTTCTGAACTCCGGCTGCTCCCTGAGCTCCTGCAGCCTCCTTGCTGCTGCCTTTCCCTGTAGGCATTGTCAGGCCTCCAAGGGTATTTCTCCCCATCTTTGTGCTGTGGTGAGCTAAGTCCACTCATGAATTCTCCAACAGTATGAGCCTTTGGGCAGAGAGGAGGGAAGAATTTTTAGAAGAGCCAGCTACCTGCAGTTAACCTTTCAAGAGTTGCGGGCCGCAGGATGGTGGCAGGAGGTGCTTTCAGCCAACAACCAATAGAAAAGTTACCTGCAGTGATCTTCGGCAGCGAGACATTTGTGTGGCTGTCCAGGCAGCTTCCCTGGTGGAACTGGTGTATTTTTTCTTTTGTATTTTTACATGTGAAGGAGTCTCCTGTGCAGACTTCTTACAAGGTCCAGTGGTGGTAGAAATAGTAACTGAAGGAATAGTTTGGGGCTAGTGCACTGGCTGGATCTTTAAGTCTTTTTCACCTTCTGATCACAAGGTCTTTCTGATCTTGTGGGTAACATTTAATGATGGGGATTTGTGGGCTATTTCTTGTACCTCCTTTATTTCCTTCCACTCTACATTCTTCATCATTCTTGCTTCTATTTTCCCATTCTCAGACACTTCTCCAATGTAAATTATGCCAGCTGGTAAGTCTTCCGTGGCTCTGAGCGAATGTGACTGCAAAATAAAAAGGAGGAGAGATTCCTGCAATTCATAACATACATTTTGGATGCTAGAATGACAGTGCAATAGATCAAAGTATTTCTCAGATCAGTGAGTAGGGAGATGATTCACAGCATGCTAATATGTCATGAACTAGATGCTGAGGGTACAACATTGATCATGGGAGTGCACACGCTAGCAGTGAATATACAGGCATTTTTAGCAAGAATTTACCTTCTCATAAGTTCCTCTTCTTTTGAGATGTGTATCAGTAGAAAGTCACAAATTAAAATCTAAATTACTCTTTCTTAATACACTTAAGCCCAAATAAAAGTTAGGAAGGTTGGTGACAAGTCTGTATTTGTGTTCACTACACTTAAACTTGGACTTAAGGAGAGGTCTGGTCATAACAGACCTTAGTTCTGATCAGTTTCAATCTTGTCTTTAAAACTAGACAAAAACACTATTGTTGGGAAAGAAAAGTTTGGGGTAGGAGAAGGAGTTAGAAATATGCGTCTTAAAACAATTTTCTCACTTGTGTCTTCAGCCTATTTTTAAAAAAACCCCCAAACAGTAGTGACTATTTTCCCTTTGCTGTTCTTGTACTTCTTATGGTTGTTGAGTTCTTTGCTTCCCCAGTTTTACTCTGCTCCTTCTCTAGCTACTATGGAATGAGGTAATGTCATGGAAGCATGAAAGGACAAAGTGGGCGTGGCTGTAAGTTGACAGCAATAGTTGGAGAAGGCTTTCTTTGTCTCCTTGAAGTAATTGTTGGCACCTTTTCAGTCTACTCTAGGTTATAGAATTCAGTCTGGAAGTGAATAGGATGGAACTTGGCCTTTTGACCATAAAACTGTATTTACTTGCTGTAGAAAAATGCATTCTTCCTACTCTTCCTCTTGCTAGTCCCCCAAACACACACACAGTGAGATGTCCAGAGTTACCCGCGTGTCGAGCACGTAGGCGTGTTGAACTCGGTCCAGTAATGCTAATGTTTAACCTGCTTTCTGTCATTGTCAGCTGGTGCCCACGGAGATGAACTCTGGATAGGTAACGTTGCCAGATATCCTCTGGAAAACTTTAACTTTGGTGCAGATTGCTCTGATGTAGCTAACTGCGGTGGCATTGGCTTCTACCTTGGAGTGGACTGATTTACCCTGAAATGACTCTCTAACCTGCGTCTTAAACAGTGAACAGTGTAGTTGGTTCTGGTGCAAATAGATTCATTCTGAAGTGGTGGACATTTTGATTCTCATGCAAAATAGCTACATCCTACCAGAAGGGGTTGAACCAGTTTCTCTGAACAGTGATGACCTTCACTGTACAGTTTTGGGTATGTCTCAGGGATTCCTTGTGGAAATAAGGGCAGTTAACAAAAAAAAAAAAAGAAAAAAAAAAGAAAAAAAAAAGAAAAAAAAAGAAAAAAGAGAAAAAAGTAAATAGTTTTAAAAGTAAATAATAATTTAAGGTAGAGCGTCACCTAAGTGAGAGCGCAAGAAGGAGAAATCTTTGTTCAGTTTTGTAGTCAACGGTGTCTGGCTTACGGACTCTTTCTCTTCTCGGGGCTCTCATCTCAAGTTCAACATACAGAATCTTTTTCATCACGCTCAGCTTTAAACTTTTTATTTAAAGATACCCTTCCCCAATGAGCTTTCAGAATACTTATTGTAGATTTTAAGAGAAATGGTATATTAATTTATGCTATTAACATCACCTCATAAATTATAAGTTTTATACTAAAGCTGTATTGAGTGTAATGAATTATGTTGCATATGTGTTTTTAATAGCTATAAAATTATATACAAGCTTTTTTGGAAAAACAAACTAGTGAAGCACCTTTTTACACTGGATCTTTGCCGTGTCAAGGTGTACAGCTATTCTTTGCTACCTTGCAGATATCTATATCTATATATAGATATATATATAAATAAAATAAAATGGTATCCTGTATCAACAAGTAGAGAACTCTTTTTAACCCTTATATTACTGTTCCTATAACTCTTTTTAAATTTTGAGTGTTACATTCTGCAATAATTTATCCGTGGTTTGTACCTATGATTAGAAATTTAGTTACAGGGTAAATAGATCAAATTTAAAAATCCAACTACTGTAGCTGGGAGTTGTGAACCAAGTTTGTAAGACCTTTTCTTTTTTTTTAATGTATTTATTTCCAGTTAGCTCTGTGAGTTGGAATTTGAAAAGTTGGAACATTAGGAATCTACAGTGTCTTATTCAGGAATTTTCCCCTCCTTTCCTCACAAAGGAATTCCCACTGTGACTTATAAATAGAATTAGACTGCTTGTGTGCATGTATGTATTATATATACACACAAAAAATATGCATTGGGGGGGGATGTATGTGCGATACGAATGTGTATATTGTATGTAGGTCATAGTTTTGTAAAGAGAAAAGTAGTCAAGAGGTGATGGAATGTATTGTAGAAATGTGATTATTTAGTAGGGGGTTGTTATGTCCTCACTGTTGTATAAATAACTGAAACTCTCTACTATATAATCTTCTGTTATAAGGCTAACTCTGATATCATGTCAATTTTACTGTTTTTCAAATGAGTTGCTTTGCGCCCTGTTTAAAATGCCATGAAAATACCAAGCTCCCAAAGACAGCCTTTAAATAAAACAAATGTGGGAGGAGGAGTGATGGAAGAAATTAGTTTTTCAGGGGAAACTGAATGGGAGGGTTTGCATTCAGTGTGATGGAGAGGCATGAGAATTGCTGTATCTTTGCAGATTAATACCCTAATCTCCTACGGTCTGACTTGGAAAATGTTGTCAATCAGTGTACTTGTGTTTTCCAATTAGATTGTAAAGGGGTACTGTTTGTGGAGTGGTCTCCATTCCATAAAAGGATCTTGTCTTCAAAGTAGATTTTTTTTCTCTTCTGAGGATCTTTGTGTGTATCAATTTTGCCCCAAAATTGCTATTGTGGGATTGCAGAACAAAATATGCATTCAGTCAAGGGAGTTTCACTTAGGCTGTGAAATTCTGAGTTTGATTGTGACCACTTACCTTTTTTTCGTAATTGGAGAAGGAAGTTTTCTTAATGGGAGCTCTCTCCTGAAATTGTGAGAAATCAGAAGCATTCTTGCAGATTATCTTACTCTTCATACTGTTCTATTTAGGCTGGAGAAAGTAACCGAATTGTTATTTATTCATACAGTATCACTTTTAAGTATGATGATCCTTGTGACTTTAAAAACCTTTTTAGAAAAAGAGCTTCCAGTATTGAACAGAAATTTGAAATTTTTTTACAATTCTTTTTTTTTCCATATTCCCCTCCATATCATTATGTTGATACCCCCCCAGGCATCCCCCACCTTTCCTTCTCCCCACAATTTGTTTCTGGCACATATGCATACAGGCAAAAAGGTAGGGAGGTGGAAGTTGTCAGAGGCCTTTTCTTCTGTTTATTTGGTGGTAATGGGAATTAGGAGCATAAATTTTTATGGCTTTATGGAGGAGAATAGACCCATTTTTGTGTATACCTGTACAGAGAGATATATCTGTATATGAGATAATGGTAGCATTTTGCTGAATGTGGACTTGCCCTCACGATGTACAATAAGTATGTATGAATGCAATCAATCTAAATCTATATACACGTGCATACAGATTTATAGATGGAATATACCTTGTATCACACACCTGTACATTAGCTGTAACATGAGTAAGTGTGTGAGCTAGAGAGGGACTATCCACATAACATATGTATAACAGGTAAGCACTTGTGCCAGACAAGTTGTTTTAAATTCTTCTGAGGGGTCTGGATGACTCAGAGACTGATCTGAGCTTGGTCACCATTGGTTTGTCACCTCAGCCCTCACAGTGGAGTTTCCTTGCTATGTCTCTGCTTTTGTTTTATATTTAGTCTCATTGAGGCCTCTTGCAATGCCAACTTCTTCTGCTTCTCTGCTCCATTGCCTCCATTCCAGCTTCTCCTTGTCCCTGCATCTCTGCAGTTTGTCTTGCTAGCAGCAATCAGCTTTAATGGCCCAATCCAGCTCTGCTTATGCATTTGGGAAATTCTCTTGGTGACTGGAGTGGTAGCTGAATTGGGCCCTGAGCACCTGCTTGAATTTATGCAAACTTCCCCAGCTTCAATTGTGATTCAGTAGAACTGTGATTGATTTGCAGATGAATACAAACTTTTCATGGAACCTGATGCAAAGCTTCCTAGCATATTAAAAGGTTAACCCAGCATCATATTTAAGTGGTCAAAATGAGAAAATTGCACCCACCAAATATTACCTTCCAATGTTCAACCCTAGGGACAAAAAAGTTTGATTTGTGTTTCCCGTAACAAAGGCAGTAAGCAGAAGGCAGCCCTGTGCTCTGTTCTGAGCAATGGGGTTGTCATCAAACGTATCAAAAGAAACACAGTTCGTTACACTTTACCATAAGGGAGATTTTAAAATGGAGTGCAGAGTTGACCATTAACATGCTAGCACTTTGCATCTAATTGTGTATTGGGTGATCTTGCTTATGCAAGTAAATTGTGGGCTTAAGTGTTTTATTTTCTGTTTTCTGGCTAAATGGAGCTTCTATATCCTTTTAGCAGAAAGCAGCTGTCAGCAACCTGCTCAGTCACATTGAAGTGCTGTGTAACTTAGGCTTCAGTTTCAGAGGAGAATGCTGCTCCAGTTCTGTCATGGAGCCATACTGGATTCCATGTTTTCAATATGGCTATGACACAATTTTTCTTGGCCACAATTCAGCCATGGAATTTTGTCTTCCTTGCTTTTCTGTTAGAAAAAGGTAACTGGTGTACCGTTCCATCAGAGCTTTCATGCAATCACACACGAATTCTGTGATACATATGTTGGGGCGTGTGTATGGGTATGTCTGTGTCCTGCGTGTGTGTCACATAGATGGATGTGCACACGCCTATTATGCTATTTCAGTTAATGTATGTGGAGAATGTACCTGTTGGTTATCTCCTGATATATACTCATGCATACATATATCAGATATGTATATAGAGTGTAGATGTCCTGCATATACATATGTATATGTTACGAACCTTGGTTGGCAATTTTTGTCCACACTCTTTTTTGCAAATTGCTGTCCCTTATTACTTATTTTCACTGAAGCTGCATTATATAGAAGAAATGGAGAAATGTGTTATCAAAGTTTTATTTTAAAAAGGAGACTTTTAATTATCTAAAGCCATTTGTAATTGTCTTTTGAATTTTTACTAGAAGGGTTGTTATTTTAAAAAAGAAAAGAAAAAAAAAGGAAACAAAAAAACAAAAGCAAGCAGACAAGCCCTTATTCCCACCATTGTTTAGGTGAAAGAAATGGAAACACAAGTTTCTAAGTATTTATTTCCTTCAGGTGTTTCTGAGGCATACAGTAATTGCATTCTGCCCCATCCCCCTTTTGTCCAATTATAATTAATGATTCATGATTTTCTTTTTCCCTCATTACTTTCGTAAATCATTGTTCACCTCCTACATTCAATAGTACCGATATCACTAAGGAGATTTCATGTCCTTCTGTCCTTTTTAGGAGAAATACCAGTGCATCACTATTGTGTTTCATTTTAACATACTTTGTGGAGGATGGATGTTTTTATTGAAGATGTCTGTAACCCGTCTAACTTATTTAATGTGAGGAGCCTTCATTGGAATCTATCGTCTGTTTGTTTCCAACAAGTTCAAGTTTCTGCAACTGTTTTTTCACCAACACGTTAGATAATTCCCTTCTTACTTTATGCCTGAGGTTTTAAAATTCGGGTTTATTGTTATGGGTTTGTTTTTTGGGTTTTTTTCCCTCCGATTCCCAAAAATGTTTATCTGCAAGTGGAGCAAAACAGATGTCAGAAGCTCAACCAACATCCTTTTTGCAGTTAAGGGTAAATATATTTATCCTAGACTTAATAAAAGAAGGTGGCAAATGGACAATCGGAAGTGCTTAGAGGGAATGCTCTCTCTTTTTAAGGCTGTCTCCGAGAAGTTTGTGTTTGGTGTCATTTTAAAGGTAGCTTGATCATGCTTTGATATCAGAAACAGCCTTGTAACAAAGAGCCTCATACAGTTGTTCGGTCACTAGAGTTGAAAATGTAAACAAGTTGCAGTGGGAAAGCAAAGGTGAGGCAGTGTATTTTGAACCAGTGAATTGTAGCTTGCAAACGTACCTGATTTTGAAGTAACTGCATGGTAGCAAGGATTAGCAGTCTCTTACACCCCTTCCTTCTTCCCTCTCATCCCTGACACGTCTTCAGCATACCATACATTGGGAAAAATAAGCAACTTCCTCCAGCAACGCTAATCCACTTAATGACTGCTTAAAGGGAACATACAAACGGGCCCTGCCGCGTCCCGTCTCATGGTATTAGCTGGAAGACTGGCTAATACGCACAAACAGCCCAGCCCAGGTTGCTTCTGTGGATGTGTCGCTTTTGGAGAGTGTGGTGCATGGAGATGCCCAAGAAGAGGGGTCCCTTCCTTCAGGGACCCTGGCAGCAATGGCAACTCGCACCACTGCTTCTAGTGCTGGAGGCTCACGGACAGCATTCCAGGGGCGGGGAGGAAAGCTTGTGTTTGTACTTTCCCTTTAAATAGGAAAGGTTGGCTCACATGTTCCTCATACTTCTCAATGAATGTACTGTATTACCATTTAAAAAAAAAATCAATTAAATGATGATAGATTGGTCTCCTTTTGTTATCTGGTCCTTGTTTAATTTGTTTAAGGGTTTTTGTATACAAAAGTTTACATTTTTATGTATATTTTTCTTGTGTAAAAACTGATGTAATATGTGTATAAAACACTGTATGTATTATCTGTATATAGTGTGACAAAATGATTTTCTTTCTTTCTTTTGGATGTATTAATAAATCTTGCTGTGAAGTAGCTGTGTTTACTATGATGAAACCCTCTTCTCCAAGCCATTTTGCCAAGTCCAAGATGTATGGATATTGCCCAGGATGAAATCTACTCCATAAAAGTGATTTTTTTCGTTTAAAACATATCGTAAGTACAGTTATTAAACTGTCCTTTGCTTAGACTGCTGTAGAGTCTGAGTCGGCTCTTGCTTATTCTGTTGCTTTCTAATGACATTAGCTAATTAATTTTGCAAACAACCCGGGGTCTTCAGTCTCAGTCCTGATTCTAATTATAGTGCTTTCTAGCTCTGGGTCACTGGTCTGGAGACCAGATCCTCTTCATCCTGTTTTCTGGTTTGAGGAAGTATAATTTAAGGGGTATAGAATAGAATTTTCTCATGTATGTTGTTATGTTTTCTGAGATTTAAAAAATATATACCTGCTTCATCAACGAATCTGGTTAAGTTGGAGTTTGGCGTTATTTTGATGATTAGCATGTGGATGAGAAATGATGGTTGCTGAGGTGCTGTGTGGCTCTGGTCAGCTCTCGGGCAGACATGCCAGGCCAAGGCATGGATATGACCTACATTGGTCAGACAGTGGGAATCGCCACCACCTGGTTTGGACACAGCTGCTGTTTGTGCCACCTGCTGCGGCTGCTGCCAACAGGACTGCCTTGGCTGGCACTGCCCTTCCAGTGCCCGGGTTCAGCTCCCAGAGTGGCTTTTCCACAGTAGCTTGAAGGATGTCCTCTCCTTAGACAGAACTATGCCTTGGACACTTCGCAGTAAGTAGATGGCTGCTGCTGCATCTCCCTCTCACCATTTGTTTTGGGAAGTCTTGCCTCTGCTTTCTGACATGAGGGTTTTGTGTTTCCACTGGTGTTTGCTTTGCTTGTCTCCATCTCCAGTGTGGCTGAGGTTGTGACTCGCGAGGCAGCGGTTGCGTCCTTGGTGAGACCATCTCCCAGGTTCTGGTTTTCATTAGCAGTCTCAATGCTGACCTGGTCATTGGAATAACAACCAGCAGAGATTGATGAGAGAGAGATTCAGTAACTTGACTTCTCTTCTAATGAACAGTGGCCCAGCTATTCTAGACAGCGTAATTAGGGCAGCATTTCACAGTACTGGTTGTAATTCAGGCCGAGGGGTAAGTAGTGTCAGTGAGTGGTGTAGTCTTTCATGCCAACATGTGCTGCAAAGGTTTTGTGGCAAAGATGAAACTGTGCTTTAATACCTCGTGTTCTGGGAGATGGGAGTACACTGAAAGTGTCACATCCAGACCTTTATCAAGACAGAGCGATGACAGAAAAGAACAGATGCTTAAAGTCAAAAGGAGAGTGCAGCAGTGTAAGTTCAGCGCAATATGGCTTGGGAAAATCTACCCCAAGCTTGTCCTTTTTAGGGAATTCTCAAGGTTGTGGGCCTGAGGCAATTGGACACTCTAGGGTAATAGTGATGAGACAGTTCTGGGCTGTTACTGATGCAGTTCTGGCTGTGCATGTGGGTATTATAAAGCTGATCCTTCAAAGTGCTCCATCTCAAAAAGCACTCAGAATGGCCAGAGGAGGAATTGATTCTTATGGAGAAAACAGTTGCTTAAAATCTGCTTTTAACAAAACAGCAACAGTAAATTGACTCCATGGCAGAAGCAGAGGTGTCTACTATGGTCCTGAGCTGGGCATTCCCCAGCCTGGACTTGATGAGAGATGGATTGAGATTCCTCTGCTGACTAAGGCAGAGACTGACTGATTGGCCTGTGGGGTTTTTTCCCCACTATTTTCATGAACAACACAGAAATGCTGCTCTTAGAAAATGATTGCATGGCTCTCAGTCTGAAACTTTACAAAAGCAACTGGTCATTGTTCTAGTGCCACATTTCAAAACAAAAATAGGTTTTGTTTGAAGTATCAATTCAGGAAGAATGTGGTACATTTCTCTTTGTATTTTAATAGTCCTCTCAAGCTCCAACAGTAGCTTTTTAATAGTAGGCAATTATTTTCTCAGGAAAGCTCATTCAGTCTGTACTTGAAAAGCAAGTGACATTTTGTTACAAGAGCAAGTGTTGCTCTGGTATACAGTGAAGCAATTGGAAGAAGAGACCTTCATTAAATTTGGGAGCTGGCTTCCTGCAGAGGTGAAGGCAACCTCTCTCTTTCCCAGCATAGTTACAGGCAATTGTCCCATCTGCAGGAAATAATGGGGGCCATCTTCCACAGTGTCCCTTGGAGCCCGTATGCCCAAGAACGGGGCTGGTACTCTGCAGCTTTCAGGTCTGAACTAGAGATACAGGATGCTTGTTTTAAGGGGCTAAGAGGTGATTGTCATGTTTGCTGGCATGAGATTCAGCCCAGGAATGGCTGCCTTGTTTTATTGTTATTGCTTATTTATAAATTGTGGAAGGTGCCAGTGAAGAGTCTTGGTACCACTGAATCTAGGAAAAAAATTGAAGTATCGTGCTAAAAATGTCTCTGAAAGCTAAGTAGCTTTGATATTCAGGTGAATTCTTGTGCTTCCATGGGGGAACAGTGGTACAGAAGTTGTGTGTCTGCATCCAATACCTCCCTTGACAGATGTCCTTAGGACCAAGAGACTCATGTCTTGTTCACCCCTCACATCTCATTTGTGATGGCCAACATATCCACTAGTGTGGAAGAGAGTCCTGCAACGTAAACTCGGTCTGGCTCTGATGGTTTCTGCTCAGCTTGTGCACCAGCTTCAGCTTCCTGCCTGTTTCAAAGTGTTTACTTTCATACTGTGCAACTCTTGGTGGAAAAACCCCCTTGTAATCAGCCAGCCCCAGGGCACTCCTGCAAATCTGATTTGTGGGGCCCTGCTGTGGTGCCTGCCAGGCAGCTGATGGTGGCTCAGCAGCTGATGCAGCCCTAAATGCTGTCACACTGAACAGTGCTTTTCACAGCTCCCTTGTGTTCAGCAAGCCCATGTTTCCTGGGAGGGTGTCATGGACTTCAAACACTTCCAGCTTTCCCATTGCAGCTGTGCTGGATGTACTGATGGCCCTTTGCAGCAGAAGAGAAAGTGCTCTGGTGAGAGGGAAGGGAGAGGGTCTTCCCATCTGCAGACCAGTGCCATGAGCCTGTGCTGTGAGCCCAGGGAGGGCAAAGGCTTGCACGGAGCACAGCTGGCATCTGATGTGGCACCCTCCCCTGTCTGTCTAGTCCTTCGTCAGAGCATCTACAGCATAACAGCATACAGCTCAGGTTAAAAAGAACTTCACAGATGAAAAAAATCCAGCTTTCTCTAGGGTTTTAAGTGTGTTGAAACTTTTCTTCTCGAGCTGTGGCTTTCTTGCACCAAGGCTTTGCATGTGGTGAGAGAGGCAGCACTCAGGAAGGAATGTATTGGGTCCAAACTCCAGCTGAAGGAGTAGCAACAACTCTTCCTCAGCCAGCTTGTGCCAAAGCATCAGCAAGAACAGAGAGGCTGATTTATGTCAGATCTGGGCTAGTACTCTGCCAAGGTTTGATTTCAAGCTGTGAGTCTCAGTTATAATACTGCCACATTGGCAGAGCTGGTCCAAATTTGTGCCAGTGGAATTTGTGCAGAACCAGACCCTGGAATTGTTCACAGATATTTCCCAAAGTGACTGTTGTTGTCATTTCCACATGGGACATGTGGTACATGGTTACAGCTTCCGTGTGTCTCTCCATGGTGGTGCCAATCCCTTTCAGAGATAGTAGAGCTGCCTGAGTTCCAGGGGCATGAAAGTTCGTTCAATCAGATTTAGGCAGGCCTTCAAAATAACCTTTGTTGGATTTTATTTTCCATTTGCTAGGGAAAAATGTTCTTTGCCATCACCCCATTGGGAAGAGCCCAGCTGGACGGCTAGAGAGGTTTAAGGGGTGATTCTTTAAGTGCCTAGAAGGTGATTTCACCCTAGATGGGTGAAATCCAAGACACATGGGGTTCTTCTCTGCATGCTCCTGTTGCATGTGGCTGCAGGCATTTAAACTTGCTGCCTGAATCAAGAGACAAGTATTAGCATCAGTAGAGGATACGTCCTTAAATGTGTATTCTTCTATAATTTGTGCTCTCAGCAATTTGCATACATTTGCTATGGTGGCTTTAGTAAAGAGCTTT
Organism: Edolisoma coerulescens; assembly: GCA_013397115.1. Taxonomy (NCBI): domain Eukaryota; kingdom Metazoa; phylum Chordata; class Aves; order Passeriformes; family Campephagidae; genus Edolisoma; species Edolisoma coerulescens. Next base: position 135,436 of record VWZW01006798.1, on the reverse strand, counting down.
TTTAGTCCAGTTGAGTGTTCAAGTCAGTAAAACCACTTGACTTATATCTGAGAGCATGTGATTGTTGGGGTTTTGTTGGGTTTGGTTTGTTTGGGGTTTTTTTCCCCAACCAGTTTCATGCCTTGTTTAATCCTGCAGAATTTAATTTTTCTGTTAACCAACATTTGCTCAGTGGAGCCAGCTAGTTTCCTCTGCTAATTATCTCTCTTTTTTTTTTCTGTTCTCCCTTGGGTCCTACTGTTTAATATAGCTTTTAGGTTGTTTTTTTCTCCTCCTTTTTTGCCCAGTGTTTTGCTTATTCTATACAATGTTTCTGTCTTGTCCTCTCCATCTCCTTTCCCCTCAGACTGCAACTAAAATTGTTGCTGAAGAGATTCTGGTAAACAAAATTAGATTCCTGGGACTCAGAATTGTTCCCTGTCAAACCTTATCCTCTTCGCTCGTCTCTTTTATCTCTACCAGCTCTGCCCAGGTATGAGACCTTGCTTGGCAGAGCTATTCTTAATATCCCTAATTATGAAATTAGAATCAGGCAAGGTCTCCGTTGGCCCTTTTGAAGGTGATGGAGATGAGGATCTTGACAAACAATCTTAGAAAAATTCAGTAAAGCTTCTGTGATATTTTGCTTGTCCTGGTAAGCTGGCTGCCTCTAGCACATTTTCTGTGATGACATGCCAAAAAGATGATGCCTTTATCAGACACCATTTCCCATTAAAAATGCTTCAAAAGCTACCAGTCCTGCTCATCCTGGTTTGCTGTGATGTTGGCTACTTTCACACAGCCCTGTGCTATGGGGAGCAAAGTGTTTCAAAGAGATCGTGCTGTGCCTCTTTGAGTATGTCCCTGGCTTTGGGCACACTTTGCCCACAGGCAGCACTGATGCCATCTGCCTTTGCCAGGTGACAGAGAACACTGCTGGGTGGCAGCTTAACTCTCAATTAATTGAATACTTGCGGGCACTCTTTTCCTTAATTTCCCCCCAGTGACACGGGATATTTATCCACGAGCTATCTATCTGTCTCTTCCTGCTTCTTGCTGGATTTTGTGACTGGTGCTCTTAACCAATGCCAGAATCCCCATCGGGCTGGGCTAAGCTGAGTATGTAAGAGACAAACAATGCATAGATCTTCTAGTGACTCTAAATATAATCTCAACTGTACAGAAAATGATGGAGGATATGAGCACAAAAGAGCCAGTGACTCAATGTGACTCAATCTGTTCAGAATCAGTGAGTGACACAAAAAGACTCTCAGTTATCTTTCCGTTCTGGTGCCTGCATGCACTTTGGAAGCCACCTCACAGGCTGTCCATTGTCCCGTGCACCTTGCCATCCCTGTGACACCTGGCAGCACAGCTGGCCTCACCATCACCTTGTATACCTGCAGATTTTGCTCTCTTAGATCCCAGCTTATCCCAGTGGATCCAACTGTTGCTTGCAGTTCTCTCTTGTCCAAAGCTCCAATCTGCAGTCCATGCAGCTGCGTCAGACAGTTATTTTTAATTCTTTTGCTGTCTTATCAGCCCCCCAGCCCACATTACTGACCCTGTCCTATATGTGTGGCCATCCTGGTGTGAGACTTCCTGTCTGGAAAACTGGTGGGTTTTAAGCATCATGTCCCATCTGTTGTTACATCCTGGTCCTGTAACTGAAATGCAGCCTGTGGTGCAAAATTCTTAAAATACATCAGAACTATAAAAGAAACTCCTCTTTTCACTTTGGTCATCTCTAATGCCGTAAGAACAACTCATCCATATACTCCACAATTCAGCCTTGTTTTCCTTCCGCCTCTTGTTTTTCCACCAGCTGTTTGGGACTTGATTTGCAGTGGAAGATGGTGTTGAATAGAAGGGATACACTAATGACAGCAAACAACTTCAACCTCTTGCACTTGGAGTATTAAATTTTATGGCTTTCCCAGTGCTGTAAAACCAGCACATGCTATTTTATTTTTCATTTTGGACATCATTCTGTTTATTTTTCTTGCAAGGTTTTATACCAAGATAAGCATTCTCAGAGGTTTTTGTTTACTCTGGGAAAATGGCTTGGCAAAGGAAAATTTTACTGTGCAAGGCCCGCATTGTGAAATTGCTTATTGGCTGTAATTTTTATGTGAAAGATGCCAGACTGTTAACAATCAAGAATTAAGTTTTCTCCTGTTTTCAAACAGGTAATTTGCTAATTATTTACCTAGGGATTGTTCCTTGCTAATGGCTGATCTGAGTGCATGGCATACTTCTAATAATCCTACTGTCATGATCTGTGCAGGAGAGAAACACTGTTCCCCAGGGTAGAGGTACAGAATGAAGGCAGCAGTGCTCTCCTCTGCAGTCACTGCAACAGCATGTGGTGGAGCAGAGCCCCGGTGTCTCAAAGGACATAATCTGATGTTATCAGTGTTATCTGCAAAGGTGTGTTTGCCCCAGCTGCAGGGCAGGGCCCAGGGGGATGGGCGCCTGCTGAGTTGTTCTTCAGGTGGAAGCAGCCTGCTTGTGCCCACATAAAATGTGCAGTGGTGGAAGAGTGCAGAGTGCTGTCATCACAGACTTGGGTACAGCTAAGGCAGGACTGTAGGATATTCTTGTTTGAGATTCAGGCTGAATGAGCCTTGCTGGCAGTGGCTTTCCTGCTTAGTCCTTCCATGCCTGAACTACATCCAAATGGAGCTGTGTCCTCCAGACCAGTACCTGTGCCAGTCTGACAGGGCTGTTTGCAGGGGCCTCAGAAGCGTGGTCCCGGCAAGTGTGTGGAAAGTGCTGCACATGGTGTTGGGCCCTGGAAGGAGCAAATAGTGAGAACTTAGGCGGATGGCCACGGGCTGGGCAAAGATGCAGTTTGCCACAGAGGGGAACTAGACCTGGTTGGTCCATCATCTTTAGTTTTGCATTCCTGTTTTCATTTTATTGCCCAAACTCTGCAAGGAGCAGCAGACCATTGTAAGAGGCTTTTGTAATATAAGTATAGCCTGAGCTTTTAATAATCAACCCAAAGTAGTTCCTGTCCTGTGCTGGGTTTATTCCAGAGTGGCCATGATAGAGCTGCCAGGGAGCACCTGGTGGCAGTGACAGTGACAGTGTGTGACCTGTAGAGCTGGGGATGCTGACAAGCATGACAGGACTCTCAGTTCCAATTGTTCTTTTCAAACCAAGAAATTACATCCTGCAATATGTGGTATAGTCTGTGCAGGAGCTCACATGTGCAGAATCAATGCTTCCCAAGTGATGTGAGATAAGGGAGAGCACGGGGAAATGGAATATCTTTATTACTTTTTTCAAGGGGAGAGTCTTTTTCACTTTTCATTTCCTCTTGCATTTCTTTTCTGTATTTGAGCTTTAACATTAGGTTTGATTCTGTCTTTATAGCAGTCAGGTGAAGGCTTACATATTTCATCAGGATCGTCTCTCTTGTTTTCAGGACTGAAAGTCCCAAACAATATGAAGCAGTCACAGCCGTGTACACATCTGGAGTCCTTTCATCTGCTCCAAAGAGGCACTTTCCTTTATTCCTATTCACTCTCATTACTTAATTTCCTAAAGAGGCTGCAGCTCTTCAGTGCCTGAGTACGTATGTCAAAATGTCTCACTAGGCTCTTCCATTATGTGAAACAGTATATCCTGTTTCCAGAGCTGAGGAAATACGTTTCCTTCATTTTAGCTCATTACTCTTTAGGAAACTGTATTTCTTCAGTTATCCTGAGAACCTGGATTTTGACAGCTCCAGACTCACTGGGTGAAGCCCCTGCATCTCTGCAAACACTTTTTTGCCTTGAGACTTCTCTATCATCTATCATATCCTTCCTAGGGAGGACCTTTTATTTGGGACTTTTCTTATGTCTGCCACTGGAGGCTGGATGTCAACACACAATTTACAACACTGATCTTGAGGTTTTAAAATACACCTGGTTTACCAGCCCCTCTCTGAAAGGTAACACGTGGCTTTGCAGGCTCACGGCAATCTCCCCAGGTGAGCTCCTACTACCTGGCCTGTGCTACTGTAACTTTTATGGCCAGGTTTTATAAAAAGAGTCATCACTTGCATTGTCTGGAATAGGATCTTAAAGGAAGCATTAGCAAAGATAAACTACCAGAGCACTCCTCAGCACTTTCTAATCTGAGTCACTTAACCTATCCACAGGGAAAACCACAGATTATCTTGCAGAGAGCTGTTACAAGAGCTTTCACTTATGACCAAATACAGATGAGACCAAACTTCAGTGTCTGAATACTTCTCCTTCCTCCTCTGCACTATTACTGTGCATGCAGGAAGATGGGCTTCCCCTTTCCCACCCCTCATGCTCTCTGAATCCCCTCCATGTTAGCAGCTGGAGGAGCCAGCACAGCCCTTGCTAAGCTGGTTTGCTCAGAAACTTTTCCCTGGTGCTTTGTGGTGTGCTCTGAAGGTGTCTTAGGAGGCTCAGGTTCAGAGGGAGAGTGGCTGAGACATTTGGTCATCTCATGGCTAAACCATAAATGTCACATGCTCCTGCACATGCTTCTTGATGCCGTAGGCTGCTAAGTGCACCTTCCTACCTCTCAGGAATATCTTGAAGAGAAAGCACGTGCTGTGAGGTGTTACTATGCCATGTGACAGAGGAGGCAGCACAGATAGAAATCCAGACCAGTTCATTAGGAGAAAATACTATACAAACATGAGGGACTATTTATACTTAATGAAAACCTTGCATTTGAATACTAGACCTTACTAAACCCTTTTTTTTTTTTTCAAAACTGCTTCACTTCACCTGCACAGGAATCATGACTGCCATCTGTCCCACCTTTCCTAGGGGCAGTCCTGATGCAGATTGTCATCCTTCTGCTGCAGAAATCCCACTTGCAAGCCGAGTCCGTCAGCTCTAGGTGAATGCCAGCACATGACTCCCCCCAGCCTCCCTTGGGAAGTAAGAGGCTCCCGGCTCTTTCTTTTCACCATATCCCACCAAGAGTTACATGTTTTATGGTAAAGTTTCCACTTCCTTAGCCAGCCCTTTGCTGGTGACACTGGGTAAGATGCATTAATTTGCTGGAGACCTGCAGACAATGTTGATGCTACTCCTTTCCTAACCGCTGCTCTGAACATGTGTCTCATTTTCAGGTGTAATGAACCTCTCTAAGCTTTTCCTTGTCTCGTCTTCCACTCTGAATATTTTTTGGCAGTTACCCGTGACAGTCTGATGGGAAAGAAGCTTTACTAGAAGAGTGTATCACTTGCTGATTATTTTTTTCCTCTTTTGTGATGAAAAAGCTCCTGTTGGGTATTTATCACCTGGGCTTTTCTTCAGGAGAGAGAACAGACTGGCTGGCAGCAGCTTCAGCATTAACAGGCTGTCAGGTAAGTGGGTCTCATGGTCCTTTTAGGGACACAGCAACTGTGCCTGCCTGGCTCCACAGGTGACAACAGCTGCCCTGTCCTTCTGGGATGGCTCTTCTGCAGGCTTCACCGGCTTGCCTTAGTTTGATTCTGGGTTTTGTAGCTGTTTTGTCACTGATTTTAAGGCAGCCTCAAAACTGCAGGTGTGCTCTCCTGTTGACAACTCTCTTGCCTCCAGTTAACACCAGACACCAAACTGTGGAGAAAATTAATGGCACCTGCAAATTCTGTGCACTTAAATACTGAGATGCTTCATTTGCAAGTACAATGAGGTATTTTGGTGTCTGAGGCCTGTGCCTCATGTATCTGCATATCTTAAGCATGTAAACAGCTGGGATTTGCTCCGCAGACCTGCTCGGCTGGTGTGGCTGTGCACAGCATGGTGAGGATGGCTCCTCAGCCTGTCCAGCGTTGTGCACGTGATGTCAGCAATCCCTGCCAAAACAGCAGCTCCTGCTCTCCCTCTGTCCTCCAGTGGCTTTGGGAACAGCTCTTGATGGTTCTCTTCAGCACACCTGACTATTGCTGAGGACTCGAGATCACCTTGAACCTTGCTCCAGGGTACCCTAGGCCAGTTGAGACCCTGTACCAGAACCAGAAGGTGAGATTTAGGTCCAGGGGACCTGCCTGGCCCTCGCTGAGCCCAGCACAGCCTTGGTCACTTATGAAGAGGACCCATGTGCCCTCAGCCAAAGGTGCAATTTTCTGGAGCCCACCACGGCTACATTGCCTGGCCTTTGCAGAAGGGCAGTGTGTGCATGGCGTGCAAGCAGTTAAATCAAGCAGGGATGTGCTGTGCACTCCCTCTCTGTTGTTTCCCTCCAGCTAATCTCAAGTCATTTTGAAAGCTCGTATTTTGATCTCACTGTATACAGAAAATATAACAGCTCCAAACCCTCATCCTGACAGCACACAGGAAGGCCATGGCTGTGGTCTCTGTCATCACACACGGCTTTCTGTCATGTCCTGAGGCTTGGGTCAGCAGGCAGAGCTCTCCTACAATGCTCTCAGGCTGGCAGGAGCTCAGGCAGCTCCAACACCCTCACAGCCCACCCAGTGAGATGTCACCCTCGGGAATATGTGTGGAGTTTGCTCCCTGGACCTCTGTGCCCCTCAGAGACAGGCAGTGACAACAGGAACTTCAGCAGCGGGCCAGGGAAGGGGTGCATGGCCGGCCAAGGCAGCAGATAGTTGAAGCCTTGCCCTTGGCAGCCCTAAGATATTACCGGTGGGATTGCTAGGGTGGGGCCCAGGGGGCCTTCCCGGGGAAATAGAAACTTTGTTCTTAGAATCCAAAATGATATTTTAGGCACCTCAGCTGCCAGGTTGCTTTGTGGGTGGGTGGCAAGTCACAGGCTCATGGTACTGGCCTGTCTCTTGGGCTCTCTGAGGCCCAGCCAGGAGCCAAAAGCCACAGGGACACATGGAGCACAACACATGCCAAATCCTAATTTTAATTCTAACATTCAATTGCAGGAGCAATTACTTGACCCCCAAGCTCCTCTGGCTTCCATCCCATAGGGGTACAGCTGAAGAAGTGCCTACAGTTCCTCCTGCATCTGAGGCTGGCTGGCTCCTGAGCAGATCAGCCCTGTGCCTGGCCAGGGGATGCCAGCTGCCCTCCTTTGCCAGCCCTCGTCTCCTCCCCTCTCAGAAAGGGCTGAGGCTGCTGCCTCCTCCGCAGTCCAGCTGTGGGCAGTGCTGTGCAAGGCAAGGCTGGCATTCACAGCATCAGCTTGTCTTTTGCACTGGCTAAGAAGGAAATGTGTTTCCAAAGCTGAATTGCTGAGGAAACACCAGGTTGAGCATGCAGAGCAAGCTGCCGTGGGGGCGGCTGCTCCGCAGGACAGACGGACGATGTGAAATCATTAGACAGGAAAGTGAGCTGTGATCAAATAGAGCAGAACTACCTGCAAATGCAAAAAAATCAAGCGTGTCAGGGAAAGCAGGAATACAGAAGGGATAAAGAGCTTGGCATTAACCTCCTCTTGGGAAGAGTGTCAGGGCAATATTAACTTGCCAGGGTTTTGATTTCTGGTGAATGCCTACGCTGTTAGTGATTTGTTCACTGCTGCTGGAAGATTTTGTTGGAAGTAAAGAGACCAGGGGAAGCAGCCCATGCTCATTGGCTCTCTCCAGATAAGGAACTGTTTGATAATGTGGCATCTCCGCTTTCGGAGCGGGGAGAGCTCGTGGACTGCTCTGCACAGGCAGTTCAGTCCAGCTGGCAGCATGCAGGGTCCTTTATTACTCTTTCTTACGATTATTGTAATTTTTGTTATTATGATTACTGTTATTTGTTATTACAGACACCTGCCAAGACACACATGCCATTTTTCCTGCCTTCCTAAACGCCAGTACCTAGTTTGTTAGCTGTGAATCTGTGGACACATATTTGAGCAAGCCACAGCCTCCCCTGCCAGAATGCCAGTGTGGGGGCCTTCACAGGGGATTTCTCAGCATGAACTGAGCCAGGTGTGTTGTGGGATGTGTGTCTGCACATCCATAAGACAGACTGTAATTTTTTAGCTGTCTTACCCTTTCCTCCATAAGGCAATGTCCAGATCACATAAAATCAAGCTTCGGTACATGGAGAAATGCATTTCTCCATACACTTTTACATGCCCAAGGCTTGGTGTCTCAGAGGGCTGCAGGCTGTGTTCTTTTGAGTCAAGTTCTTGATACATCCTGGGGAAGTCAGAACTGAAAGGCTTTAAAATGGTGATGTTTTCAGGTGCAGAAGAGCTGACTAAGACAATTTGGTATCCTCTGTATGGACTCCTGCCTGGAGAGTCAAACACAATTTGGGAATCAGGTGCCCAACGCTATTCCTAGGGAGGATCATTGTACATTTAGTCCACACCCCAGATCACACAGACAAGGGTAACTGGAGCCAGAACCCCTTAAAAGCAAGACAAGACATTGCAATGACTTAACTGGCATGGGGTTGAGCCAGGAGAGATGTCTAGGTGGAGGGGTTCCTGATACAGCCTCCATAAAACAAGGTCAGAGCCAACCCTGCTGCAACAGGTGGGCAGGCAGGGCACAGGCAGGAGCATCGCTGGCAAAGCTTTTGCAGACCCTGATTTACAATTTATTCTGTCTTTTCTGGCAGAGGAGGTGGGTGACGTCTGGACTCATTTGATTCACCAGGTGGAAGCAGCCAGCCACGGTGTTGGCAGTGCCTGAGGTCTGTGTGCCAGCACAGCACAGCACCCTGCTGGCTCGGCCATCAGCCCTCCCTGAACCTTTCCAGGTGCGGGTGGCACCAGCTCTGAAACACAGCAGGCACGATGGCAGGAGCGCTGCGAGACCACGGGAAAGCCTGGGTTGTTGATGAGGCTGTTAGCGCTCTTTCAGTCCTTTAATGTACAAGTCCTTACGAGAAGACACTGGCTTAATCTCAGCTCAACTGGAAAAATGCCGATGACTGGAAATGTCATCAGCTGCCTGTGGGCCAGGCTGGCCCTGAGCTGATAAGGAGCAATGCAAAATAAAAATGTCAACACAAAACTGGAGAAACACAGAGGCCGGTTGCAGTTCTTCTCCATCCTGCAGGAAGCAGGGCCCCTCTGTTACCAGTCCTTCCAGGAGCTGAACTTTCCCTAAAGCCTCAGTGACAAACTCTGCTCTTCCTTAGAAAAGAGAAAGGTGGCTGCTCTCAATGCTGCAGAGAAAGAACTGAACTCTTGCCCCATTGACTTAAATAAAGAGGGTAAGTAAACTTTTGTTGCTTTAACTTTTTAGGGCAAATCTCATATGTTCTGTGCTGCAACCTTGTTTTCTTTAAGCACTGGTAGATGGTGGGGGAAGGAGACCCAGCCAGAAGGAGGGCTGATCCACCTCCCTCTCATCTGGAGTATGGGCTTCGAACACCATCTGGACACTAGGTTTGGGCGACAGCTCCTCTCACCCCATGCCAAGTGTGTTCTCAGGACCCCACAGGAACACCAAATACTGCGCCCTTTGGGAAAAAAGTAATGCCAAAAGTGACAATCCAACCTTCTCTCTTTGGTGGGAGGGACATGTTAATTCTCCATGGGAAAGGGGGTGCAAAGCTCAAACCTTGTGACTTCTGGAGCAGAGCACTGTCTGAAAATGTAACCTGGGCCTTAAACCTGTCTGCATCCCTTCTCCAAGTTTACAGAGAAAGTAAAATCTAAAAAGTCTAGGGAACTATACTTGAACAGCCAGCAGATTATAAGTAACTTACAAACTCATGAAAGCAACCTGTGAACTTTTCCATGAGTGTTTTAGTGAGGAATCTTAGAGAGAAAGAGCCAGAGAGAAGAGAGGCAAAGACTGATTTTAAAAGCCTGCAGCTGGTATCAGTGCTAGCTTTATGTCACTAAGGCACTGGGGTTTAGAAAGGGTGAGAAGATGCAAACATTTCTCACCCCACTGAATTCCTTGGCCAAACTCTGACCCTGGGACGTGCCTGCTTTGCCCCAGGTACAGCAGCCATCTGGGTTGATGTTGTCATACCTTCCCACACCATCCCAATGCCAGCTCTGCCCTGGAAGGCCCCATGGGATGCAGTGTGCTACGTGCCGGAGGGTAGGGTGATGTTTGTGGATGGTCCTGTAGAAGCCATTCCTTCTGGGGCCGGGTGTGCGGGGACAGCCCCTGCCTCCTCAAACCACCCTCCCTGGCCGAGTTCCCCTGCTCCTTTCGGCAGCACGGGCTCTCTTGCCTGTCACCACGGGCTCATCTCAGAGATTAACCCCCCGAGCCTTCTGCCTGGCTCTGGTCTCCTCTGCACGGACACGGGCCCCGTGGGCAGGCGAGCGGCGGCGGGGGGCTCTGGGTGAGCGCTGGCAGGCCCCGGAGGCAGCGGCGTCCCCGGCAGCGCGGGGCTCTACAGACGGGCCCGGCCCGGCCCAGCCCCTGCCGGCCCCGCTAGATGGAGCTCGGGGCTCACGCACCGAGCGGGCCCCGCGCTGTGCCCGCCGTGCCCGGCCGTGCCAGCCCCGCACCCGCGGGGCCCCGCCGCTGCCGGCCCCAGAGCCTGAGGGGGCCCCAGAGCCTGAGGGGGCCCGCCCGGCCCGCGGCCCGGCCAGCATCGAGGCCGCGACCTGCCCTCTCCTGCTGAAGCCGGACAGTCCCGGCGCTGAGGAGCTGGAAATGTCAGTATGGGGCTCGGGGGGGCAGCCACGGAGGCGTGGGCAGAAGACGGGTGTTGGGACAGCAGGGGGAATGATGCGGTGGTGAAGGTCAGCGTGACAAATGTCATCCTCGCTGTCAGCCACCGCCACGTGCCTTTGAAGCGCTGTGGCAGAGACGGGCTTTAAGGAGAGATGCGTCGGCGCAGGGAGAGGTGGCCTGGCAGGCACTGAGCTCCTGATGTGCGGATGTAGGAGAGAAGAAAAAAGCTTTGCTGAAACGCTTGCTTTTTGAATGGATAATTTAATCAGTGACATTAAGTCCTTCCAATTATTTCTTTCTATGGGTACTGCCTATTTATTAATTTACTTCATATAAATCCATCAAGCAGTTGCCACACAGCAAGTAAACAAAAGCACCCCAGAGTTTTGTTGGGAAGGCATAAAAGTAATCGAAGAGGTTAATTATCACTGTTAATTAATTGCTTAACAGATTTGGCTGTGCACAGCATCTCCCGGTGCCCTTGGTGCTGGGAAAGCCAGGGCCATAGGGCTAGAGTGATGGCAGCAGCAGGGGCACCAGGCAGGGTGCCATTGGCAGGGCACTCATGGAGGGATGATGGTCGGGTACCAGCATATCCAGTCTGGGAGAAGGAAGTTTTGTGGGAGCCTCAGGACACCAGGGGTGTGACCAGCAGCATATTTCCTTACTTTCCAGAGTGATTTGCTTAATCAGCTTTGTCTTCCTGCTCAATTAAGCAGCTCCTTTGGTGGGGCAGTGGGGCTGGAGGGGTTGCCAGGGGCTGCCTTGGGAGAGAAGAAGGTTTAGAGGTTGGAAAACTTTCTCTGAAGGGAGCCATGAAGGAAGTTTAAACTAATTTAGCATAACAAAAGAAAGGTTAAGAGGTGACTGGATCATCATCTCAAAGTACTTATTTAGAAATAAGGCTTCTGGGAGAAGAGGGCGTTTAATTTGGAGGACAAAAGCATAACAATATACAGTGCCTGAAAGATGAAGACATGTAAAAACAGGGTGTCTCCCTTGCTAATGCTTACGATTCCCTTCTAATGTATTTGGAAGGATGGTAGCGTTTCCATGTTTCCATCCTTCGGTATCTTCAAATCCAGATTGAAGATCTCTCTAAGAGACAAGCCTGGGATCAGACAGAAATTACTACAGACTTATGTTTCTGTGGCCTGTGTCTTGAAGGAGTTAATATGAAATGATTTTATCTGATCCTTTAGCTTTCAGATCTATACATCTCCCTGCAATAACTAACAGCTGTCACAAATGTGCTAATTCCATCTGGTAGTCTGCAGATGACCATCATGTGATACATTTTGTGTCTGCTTCACCCCAAAATGTGGTTCCGATGTACAGCTGGGACCTCTGTGCCATTGCAGACTGCAGAGCCCCCGTGAGCCCCCTTTCCCTCAAATGGATTTCAGTGATGCAGCATTTTGCTGTGCTAGTTTTCTGTCCGGGGATGGCTGAAAAATTGTTGCTGCGCAATCTGGTTAAAGCATGTTTTGTGGTCCAGGCTCTGCTGCTTGCTGAGGACTACTGAAGTGTGCTGTATCCCATCATCTGCAGAGGCCATAGGACTTCATTTCTGCCAAGCTCTGGCTACTCTGAAAAGTGACTGTCACTGAAATAGTGGGAACAGATACCTGCTTTTACAGAAAACTTTACAGTTTGGGAGGAGGAGCCTTCCCCAAGAAAAGTTCCGATTTCTGCTGCGTAAGTCCAAAGTTGCCTGACGGGGACATGAAGGTAAAGCTCTCGGCTTCCAAATCCACCTGATTTAAGGCTGCTGCATGGTTTGAATTTCTTCTCGGAATCCTTGAGCTGCTCAGCTGAGCATTGTGTTAATGCTGGGCTTTGAATTTGCTATTCCACCCTTGAATGGCTATGCTCTGTTGCCCAACCGTGTGGTTGTTCCTCGGCTGATGTAAATCAGTTTAGCTCCACTGCCTTTGCTCCTCTGTCACATACTCTGGCTTACAGCATCTCCCACAGCCTGGCGCCCCGAGGCAGCCACCTCAGCAGCCTCACTTGCCCCCAGGGGCCCTGCAAAGGAAGGTGAGGTTTAGCTGGACTTCCAATTAAAGCCCAGTTGGCTGAGGCAGAACTGTGGTGGAGCTGTTGTAATCTTGGTCCCAGGGCCAGGACTGGACGCTCCCACCTCCCACTCTTTGGAACAGGCGGGTGAAGTGTTGCTGTCCCTGAGCTCCCTTGGTGCTGGTGGTGTGAACATTCGACCCGGTGAACGTCGCTATGAGCAGTACAAAGGCAGGAAGTGTCCCTGCACTTAGGTCCTTGACTTCAGCAGCCTTCCTGGTGGATTCAGACTTCCAGCATGACTCAGGGTGTTGCAGTGAATCTTTAAGATAATATCTTTTGCTTGCCAACATGTAGGCTGGCTGCCAAAGGTGGGGGAGGAGATCTGTTATGGGTCTTTTGTATGTGCTGGTGGTAAATAGATACATGCCAAATTGATTACACTTGCCTTTCTATTTCTCCACTAGGAGTTGAGGAAGGGAAGAAGTGGTCCCCTGTGGTCTGCCCCAAACTACTGCCTCACACGCTTGGTTTCTCAGGTACCTGTAGCTGCCCACTGCTGCTGCTGCTGCAGCCAGCACACACCCCAGAAACAATGGCATCGGGATCCAGATTTTGCAGCATGGATCGAGATCTCTGACCTGCTGGGCAGGATGCTCTCCCACTCCATGTCTGAACGTGCTGGGTGGGAGTGCTGGTGTGCCTGGTGACAGGAGAAGGGAACCAGGATGCAGCAAGGCAAAGTGACATGGGGTGCTGCTGGCTGAGGTCCGAGCTGCCCGTGGCAGGGACACCCTCCCTGGCTCAGCCCTCCTCCTGCAGAGCTGAGCAGCATGCTGGGCCAGCTCAGCCCCACCTCATGCCCTTGGTCCTTGCCTACTTCCAAAACCCCAGGACAGCATCAGTTTTTGATCTACTGTCTCACAGCCAAACCATTAATTTTTCCAGTTTAAATGCTTAATACAATGGCCTTATTTTGAAGTCTGCCAGCTGAGCTGCCTCTGAGCTGCTTAGGACTATCATTTCCAACTGTTCTCTGGCAAGATGATTTCTCAAATGATTTAAAAAAAATAATCAAAGTTCTAACCACATCTGTGGCTGCCTTTATCTCTGGGAGCAGGGAAAATTAGCTCAGAGGCCATCAGGTGCTTTCTGAAATGGAAGTCTTCTCCTGCAGATGGCACAGCTCCTGGCAGTGGAAAGACCAGCCACTAATGTGGCTCTTGCTGAGATTTCTGGCACCAGTGTTTTGTGGCTGAGTGAAAAGAGCAGCCTAAAAACCACCTGATTTAGGCTGTTATCCTAAATCAGCTGTGGGTTCTCTTCACACACACCATCCAGCTGTGCTGATACATTGGCAGGCTGACCCGGTAAGGAGATCTATAGTGTTAGTGAGTGGTTTTACTTAAATGTTTCTCTTTTCCTATTAGTTCTTCCTTGACTGCAATATCCTCCACCCTTTCCTAGCACAGCTGGCAGAGGAGGCAGCAGCACAATTTTTTGCTTCCATGGCAGAGACCGGCTAAGACACAGTGCACATTTGGAGCCTTCTCTGTGACATACCAATGAAGTTCTACTGGCGTACTGCAGCTGAAGTTCTGTCCCCGTCATCTCTAGGAAAAGTTGATTAGGTCCAGTGGATTGCTGACTTCTTTTATGAAGAAGCTGTAAAAAGTTCTTTTCTTCTGCTAGTGTTTGTCTCCAGGGAGTTGTTGGCAGAGAGAGGCGAGTGTCTCAGCAATAATACATTTCAGAGTTACTATGCCAGCAGAAAAGAAACACAAGGGTTTGAACTCGGAAATATATATTTTTTTATGACAGGACAGAACTCTAAAGGGGCCCTCCTCCTGTGCAGACCTCCCTGGGTTTGCAGGGCTCCTGGCTGGCTGCACTGTGGGGCGATGGCGCCTGCAACTGAAATCCTGTTTCAGGCGTAATCCTGGGGGAGGTTCTGCCACTGAGCTGGCTCCCACGGTGGCTGGGGAAGCTGGGGATTTGGATGGAATTTTTCTGTCTCTTGGGTGTGTCCCTTCTTCTGACCGTGGACAGACAGGGGCCCTTCTACCTACACCTACCAGTCACAGTGACACATTCAGGTAGCGAGCAGTGCCACCGAGCCCGAACCTTTGTGCTGCTGTGGTAATGGTAGTGCTTTCACATAGCAAATGAGTGACTTGCCAGCTGAGACCTCTTCTTTTTGTAATGATTAACCTTCTGCTAATGATTTGATATAATATTGAGCGACATTGAGTGCTGCAATATTGATGGTTAATGTGTTCCAAAGCAAGGGCTCAGGAAGCAATAAAGATTTACTCCAGCTAATGTGTGAGGGCTGGGTTGTCCCTGGGCCCTGTGCTCGCTGATGGTCTGACATGTTTGCCGTGGTGTGGCAGCATCGTCTAACAGAAGCTGATTTTCTGGCTAATAATTTAATGAAGGCTTTACTGTATTCCCAATTACTGGAAAAAGCCATGATTCTATTCTGATATGTGTTATAAAATCAGCCCTTCATACTGGAAGGAGCCAGGGGAGAGCATCTCATATCTCTCTTTTGGCTCCTGGTCAGTCCTACAGCAAAGCCTACCTGCCCCATGACAACATGCTGGGCCATACAGAGGTGCTGCCCGTGAGTCTGGGAGGTGGCTTCTAAATGGAGGAGAGTAGCAGAGGCAGAGCACCTAACTGGGACGCCCACCCAGCCCCAGGACCCTCCATTCCCCACACATGGCTGAGGTAGATGGAGCTGGCATAGGCTGACACCACAAATAAGATGGCGTGGGAGGAAAACTTGGAAGGACAAATTACTGTGAGTATTGATTCCCCTGACTGCTTGCAGAGGGATTTCATTTAGCAGCACTGCCAATGACATTATGTGCAGCATCTTGTCCATGGCTGGTTCAGTGGCATTAAGAGAATTACTTTGGCCTAATGAATAGGAATAAGAATATTTCAACCTCCTCCCTGGAAAGTAATGGTGGATCATCAAGTGTGCAGCCAAGTTCAGGTCTAGTCACTTGCCAAGTGAATGCAAATGACAGGTTGTTTTATTTAATGGATGCCATGGTGTGTTGGCCAAAACTGTTGTCTCTTTTCGTTGTGGATTGGTTTCCCCCCCTCTCTTCTAAATCAGACTTTGTCTCTACTCCTGATTGGCTTTTTTTTCAAGCAGAAGACATTTTTGCTGACTCTTGCACTGAAATCTGTCTGTAGATTGCACCAAAACTCCTCTATCAGCTGTATTTTATGCTGTGCTAAGGGAAGAGGCAGAAGCTGGTGTGCTGGTAGTGGTCACTGCCAGCCTACAGTGGGGCCGCAGCTCGCTCTCTCCTTCCAGCTCACAACCAGTGAGATGCTCCACTGGTGTCACTGCTGCCCCATCACTGGAACCATGGGGACATTGTGGAGTCCCACACTCTGGCATTGGGCCATTTGCTGTCACGGTGGCCTGGGAGCACCTGGGCTGTGGTGCACTTGGGTTTGTGCAGAGCACTTGCTCTTGCAGCGCTCCAGCCTCTCTGCTGTCAGCTGCCATTCAGCCAGCACCCCATAACTGCTCCCCCCCAAAGCCTTCCTCCTCTGGCACAGCTTGTAGAAGTTCTGCTCTCCTTAGCTGCTGTTGTTGTCAACTAGTTTGCAGGGGTGAAAGTCCCTGTGAAGGGCCAACCCCTCAGCTGCTCTACACTCACCCAGCCCAAGTGCGAGGTGGGTGCTCTGAGCTGCACCCCCAGCCCAGCGCAGGGTCTGGCAAACCAAGGCCAGGGGCAGTGAAGATGAGGGGATCCCATCCAATCAGGGCCTGGATTTAGTGCTCCACATAAAGTGACTCTTCAAACACTGGCTGTGCCTCACCATGGCTCACAAATTAGATCAGCATGAGACAAAATATCGTCATGAACTACGATTTTCAGATGGGACACATGTTTTGCTTCATACAACAGTGAGGATTTGCAATGGCTGAGGGTGGGCTTTTTCCCTATTCTTCTGTAAAAAACCAGAAAGTGTTTGCAAAGTAAACTCTGACATTTCAGCTACAGACTAGTCACCTTTCAAATGAAATGGCTGTTACTGCTTACTGGCAGTTAATCCTTGCATTGAGATTTTTGCTTAAAGAGCTGGAGGGAGGTGGGGTTTTTACTTATTTGTTCAGAATCAGGGTTCTATCCTAATTAATTTTTTAGTTGACAGGTTTCTGCTTTGTTTCTCCAAGTGTTTTGATGTATGAGCAGAGATGTAGCACGGGATGTGTGTTTGCAAAAGAGGCTGATGGGAAAGATCAAAACTGATTTGTTATGTTTGCAGAGAAAGAGGCTCCAGATCTGTGAAACAGAGCAGGGAGTGACTGAAGGCCCCAGACACCAGCATTTTCAAGCTGAAATTGTGGCTGTAAGCCGGTGACCAAAGCCCTGCTGACCTTGCAGAAGCCACGATTTCATGTCAGATGTCTGTCACGTCCTGGTGCCCCCCTCCCAACCTGCGCTGAACAAAGTAACTCAGCACAGACTTGGGGATGAGTCCAAGGGCTTCTCTGGCTCCAAGGCTGAGCACAGCAGGGGCTGCTGAGCGATTTAGGAATGAGCTGGGCTGGGAGAAATGCTAGACAGGTCTCTGACCATTTGCAAATAAGCTGCAAAATCATGCTCACAATAGGGCTGCAGAGCTGCCTTTTGACTGGAACCATGCCTGGAAAATGTATTTCCCAAGTGGGGACTTCAGCCATTACAAATCCCTGACTGATGTGGTCGAGGAACATGGCAAACACATGACCCATTGCCATGATCCGCCAGGCTGGATCCTGCTAATGTGCTTGTTTAACCCTCTCCGGCACTACCCAGGAGCTTCTGCCTCTGAGTGTCTCCAGTGTCAGCCCTTCCTGGTGCAAACCCCCATCCCCACAGGCACAGGCAGATGGGAGCTCCCTGGAGGAGAGCTGGTCTGGCTGCTGGGAAAGCAGCAGTGGAGAGCATGGGAACAGGCAAGGAGCTGGCTGCGGTGCTCCCACGGAGCCTGGGAGCGAGTGCTTGCTGTGAGGGCTCATTAGGGCAGTGGCTTCAATGCTGTGTGGGGTGGGACAGGGGATTGTCACCTCTTTCCTGACATCTGACTTCTTCTGAAAACTGTCAGTCCCCTTGATTCTCTTTCTTCTGCCTTGTTTGCTTGCAGCCTTTGTCCTTCATGGCAAGCTGTTGCCAGGGTGGATGGCTGTGGTGTGGGGTCTGTGATGGGATGGATGGAGGTAGGATGGTAGTCCTGTTTGGACTCCGTAGCAAAACCCCGATGCTTTATGGGCATGGTATCATGGTTTTGGGGACCCTTAAAGGCATGGGCACCATGTGAGGAGCTCCCTGTCCCACCTTGCAGCTTGCTGAGGATGTTCACCTCCACAAGCAGACAGTGAGCTGCCATTGTCCTTCATGAGCTGTTCTAACTTGTCTCCAACAGGGCTCCAAGAGCACAGTCTGCCTGGAATGATTGTCATCCACAGCAGCACTGTGGCTGGGCCTGAAGTTGGTGCCAGCTGAGGCTCTTGGCTGGGATGCACAGACATGAAGCTGGGTGCTCTCGCCTCTCCAAAGAGCTGTGGCACTGTGTCCTGATGTTGGCATAAGCTGGCACTGTGCTTGGTGAATTCAGAGGATGTTTTTACACAATTGTGGCTGGGAAGGATTGAAGAGGGTTTCTTCATCTTTTTAAACAATAGGTAACGGCAAAATCCATCCCCTGCCTCTTTTAAAGACAGCTCCTTTTCCTGATAGGTAGATAGTTATAATGAGATTCTCAAACTCGTAAATCTGCTGCGACATTATTACCTGCATCTGCTGGAGATGATGTGAAGAGAACTTCATACAGAGAGGACTCTTGAAAGGTTACAAAGGGAACCAGCAGTCTTCAGAAAATCTTCATCTAGAGAAAACAGCCAAGAAAACCCACATAGAAGAAAGCACTTGAGCTAGATGAATAGGTGTCAGGGATGAATGCAAGCGACACCGGCAATGGGGCACCTTGTTGTGAAAGCAGCTGAAGCCAGTGCCCCGTGTGGGGCAGCTCAGGTGCAGGGGCCAGCCTGTGGCTGCTGTGCCAGCCTCCAGCCCAGCACCGGGTGTGCAAGGGGTTGGCCAGCACCCCTACCCTCGCACCCGACACCCCTGCCCTGACAAGGGGGGGCATGAACAGGGCAGAGCTGAAATGTGCTGTGGCTTTTTTATTTGCCCTCTGGTGAGTGTTGCCTCCATTTCAGCCTCTGCCCTGAGACAGGGACACTGGTGAGAGGCATCCCTGTTGCTTAGACCCTTCTCCAGGCTGCTAGGTCTGCCACAGTGGTGGGGGGATGGCACACTATGGCTTCACCACATCCCCATGCTGCTCCACCTTCCCCCTGGGGTCTCAGAGTCACCTGTGGGAACAGTGAGATGGGAATGGAAAGGGGTGCAGGAAATTGCCACAGAAATTAACTGTGTGTTAAGCTGGTCGGTATATCAGTGGGGATCTGGTTGGCACCCAGGTGAGCTGGTAACAGCTCTGTACTTGTTGCAAAGCCCTGGTCAAAGGACTGGCAAAATCCTGGAAATATTCCAGTAGCTCCTGAGCAGGGTGGCTATTTCTCAGTTGGGACAGCTTGCTCAGTGTGGCTGTGGCCAAGAGAGTGGCAGGAAAATGACGTGTCCCAGCCTGTGCCTTGCCCCAGGACCAGTGGTCAGGGAGCTGTGATTGCCAGGCAGGGGACTGCAAATAGTGAAAATGGGCTGGAGATGGTACTAGGAGGTGCAGCCTGCTCCCAGAGCACAAGCTGTTGTGCAAGGTCGTGTCTGTAGCGCGAT
The DNA here is from genome assembly GCA_013397115.1 of Edolisoma coerulescens. NCBI lineage: Eukaryota > Metazoa > Chordata > Aves > Passeriformes > Campephagidae > Edolisoma > Edolisoma coerulescens. The sequence goes on along the minus strand of VWZW01006798.1, from coordinate 116,092 downwards.
GCAATGATGTCCTCATGATGTCACAATGTGAGCTGGCAGCTATTTTAGTGGCAGAAAGTTAGACTTGAACCTTCCACTTCCTGTTGCAAGGGGGGAAGATGTGTTTGCTGGCTTTCCTGCCCCAGGTAGCCTCTGCTCTTGCTGACACCTCACCCTTGCTGAGACAGGGAGGCAATCCGGAAAGCAGAGCTGCAAGGAGGGAGAGAGCAGATGACATCTTTAAGCTGTGATCATTGAAGAATATTAACCGCTCTTGGGCTTTCTGACTGCCAAAAAGTGATGCTTGAGCAATGTGGCGCCAGGAATCCTGAAGTCACTTTTGTAGCCTTGGAAAATGCAGCTGCTTTGGGATTTCAGCCCAAGACGGCTGTTATTATCCACTGTGCAGAATGAAGCTTCTGTTGGGAGCTTTTACAAAGGCCATCAGTCTTCCCAAATAGTGGTTGTTTTTATCACCTGGCAGTAATGATACTCTCTGGTCCCTTTAATATCCGAGTGTGTTCCCAAAGTGAGACCGGGAAACTCATTTAGGGCTTGCCCCCTCCAAGGGAAACAGCTTACAATTTTCTGCCAGGTAGCCCTACCGTTGTGAGAATGGGCACGGCTCACCTAATAAAAACCTTGCTGACAGACACGACCTCCTGGAGGTTTATCTGAGTCGTTTGTTGCGGAGCAGAGCAACATATATCAGGGCTGAAATAGGTGCCAAGCAGCAATCCTAATGCACGCCAAGTCTCCTGTAATTGATTCGCAGGCAGGACAAATACCCGGTGGAGAGCGCAAAGGGCCCTGCCTACTCTCCCAGCTAAAATGTTATAACGCTGTGTGAAATCGTATTGCTGAAGCCCGTGGCTAAAATCCATCTTGTGGGCTGGCTGGCTGTAAAGCTGCATCACCCAAAATATCCCTGCATGCACTGGCTGGGGCACTTGGGCTCCAGTTCAGAAGGAAACATATTAAAAAATGGATCAAAAGTTATGACTCTTGCCAATAATGTGTGTGCAACATTGCATGCACATTGGCTTCCATTTTCTGGCCAGTGCTGTTTTATTGTTCCTCCAGGTAAATGTTGAATGAGGAAAGGCTTTGTTCAGTTGCTTGTTTTGGTCAGTAAATGCTGTGGGTGCCTTGGGGGGAGGCACTGAGTGATGGCACTGAAGCCACTTAAAACCACAGGGAGTTGTGAATTTTAGAGATGGCTAAAGTTGATGGGGATGGCTTGGTGTGGTAGTGTGATGTAAAGCAGGTAGTGGCTCTAGGAACATCCCAAATTCCCCACACTAGGAAACAGCCTTAAATTTTGTTGCTCGTCTGGCATCTCCTCTATACACGTGGGGGCAGCTGTGGTACTGCCTCCCCATTGCTCAGCTGGGGAACCTGGGGGTGGGAGGTCCCCAGAGAGGGGTGAAACATCACCAGACACCCCTAAACAGCCTCCCCAAAAATACAGGCTGGCTTGGGGAGCAGGCAGCAGAGAGAAGCTGCCATCTCCTGCGAGCTTCCTAATTTCATCAGCTGCACAGGGCTGCTTCACTACTCATCCCCCTGGCACGGGATCAGGTGGAATTAGAGATTTGGTCCTTGGGAAGGGCTGGGGGAATGTCTTACAGTGCGAAACTGGAGAAGCTCAGCTTGTTTAGCTTATTAAAAAGAAGATCAAGAGGTGACTTAATTGTGCTGTGTGAGGTACCTTCATGGGGAGAGAAAGGCAGGTATTAAAAAGCTGTTTAATCTCGAGGAGAAAGGTATCGCACGAGCCCGCGCCTGGAAGCTGAAGCCAGACAAATTCAAATTGTGAATCAAACAGACCTTTTAAAAAGCGAATGTTAATAAAGATTAAACTACCCGGGAGAGCCATGCATTCCCTTGCCTTTGATATATTTAGACGCAGACAGGACACATTTCTGCCCCATACACTTGAGCCAAGCAGGAGTTACCGGGCTTGGTAAGGAGTAATTGAATGCCAGACCCGGCCCTGCATCAGGGAAGGTCAGGTGAGATGATCTAATGGTCTCTGCCGGCCATCAGTGCTCCCATGCCTGGAGGCTGTGATTTGTGTGCCTGTGTCCAGGCAGCTGGCAGGGACATGGCTCTGCCAAGAAAAATCAGTGGAGAAACACAAGGAACGTGGCACTGTGTCAGAAGGGACAAGAAGACAAGTGAAGACTGATGTGTGTGTGTGGAGAGTCAAAATACTAGAAAGGAAAGGCTTTTAGCCAGAAAAAGGCTTTTTATTAAAAAACCAGATTATCTCTGGACATTAGCGGACATGTAAATTTTTTGTGCTTAGCTACCCCTAATTCTTCTCACAATTCATTAAAAATAAAACCACCCCTCGAGTTTTACGTTGACAGGGAAATCAAGGCATCAATATGAAAGCCTCATTTGGGGAAAGACAAAGACAAGTCATATCCCAATTTCATATAATTAGGGTACAGTGAAATGATACCTTACAGAGACCCAGGAGTGGCTCAGGAACCACTAATCACTTGACAATGCTGGAGTATGTTGTAAACTTATTTTCCTCTTTATTTTTATGAGCAACTCCCCAGGGCTGGCAGTTGAGTTTGGATGCAGAGAGGAGCTGCTGTGGGGATTAAAAATCATCATTTTTAATAATACTGGGATTCGGCAGAGCTTATCTCCTGCTCAGTGTCCTGAGTCCCTGTCCTGGCCGTGGGGGCGGCCTGCCTGGAGCAGGATTCTGAGATGCAGCACAAAAGTGTGGAGGGATGCATTGGGCCTCAGCTGCTCGCAGGCTGAGCGATGGGCTCCTGCAGCAAAGGATTCAGCCTGAGGAAGGCTCTTGCTGAGAAGTTGTTGTTCAAGGTGCTTTTCATAATATTTAAAAAATGTGTTTGCTTCCTCTTGCAAATGTTCAAACATCTTTAAAGTGTCTGTGGTGCCAAGCTGCTTCTCGCCCTGTTTTAAGAGAAATAAGCTTTCTTTAAGGAAAAGGAGCCACAAAAAGCGCAGCAAGCCCAAAGTTAACAGCGAGCAGACCGAAACTAAATTAACACCAGCAAGATTTCAGCTGCCCCTCCAAAATATTGTGTCTCACGGCAAAGGGTCTGGGAAAAGATGGGAGAACAGATTGCTTTAGCGCATCTTCATGGTGTCTCTGCAGCACAGATGAAGCTCAGGCTGGGTCCCCTTCCCCTTGCCAAGCCTGCAGTGAGGACTCACAGCCCCCAAAAGTGGACATTCGGAGGCGCAGGCTCGGCAGTGCCATGAACAGCCATGGATCCAGCACCACAAGGGGATGCGACTCGGGACGCTGTAGCCAGATAGCTTAGAGAAGCATCACCTGCAAAACCAGAGCATGAGCCCAAAAAAGAAGCAGCAAAGAGGAGTCAAGGGACAGGGAAGGAGAGCCTGGCCCTTCTCCACTGCCGTAAATTGGAAGCGAGAGAATGGGAGCGTTAGTTGTTGGCCATGGTGTCACAGCTCCGTGTGGATTACATTGGCCAGCTTCAGTGATGAAAATAGGCAGCCAACAGTGAGTTCCTCTTTGTAACAGAAAATAGTCAAAACAGCTTGAAAACTATTCATAATGAGAGCTCTGAGAACAGCCAATGCTACACACACGGAGTGAATACTGTCATTAAGCACTCTTTGGATGACAGTCTCAGCAGTTCATTATCCCCCATCACTGCTTGGGGAGGGCGGTGGAGGAGAGAGAGGGGTGAGCTTTTTTTTAAATAATCCTTTTTTTTTCCCCTAAATTAATCTCCACTGTAAAGCAGAGCACCAAAGGAGCAGTATAAAGGCAGCATCCTGCCTCGCCAGTGACCTCTGAGGCTGGAGCATGGGGCTCTTGCAAAAACCAATGCCACCAAAACACAATTCCAGCCTTGATTTTATTCAATTTGCTAATGGATTGTATTTNTTTTTTTTTTTTTTAAGATACAATTTCTGGGTGTATTTTCTTCCTCTGAAAGTGCAAACAGAAGTTTACTTTTCAGACCCTGGCTAACATTTGTGACTCATATTAGGCAGCATGTCCAGCAGATATGAGCTCCATCCTGACCATCCGTACACCCTGAATGATGCAGCAGCTGCTGGAGCCTCCTTCTCCATGTGAGGATATGCACCTGCAGGTTGTGGCTTCCTTGTGTGGATGCAGGTGGGTGTCTCGGGCTGTGCCCATGAAGCCCCTCCACATGGGGACTGTGGGGTGGGGGGACAGCCTGGAGGAACAGGTCTCCCTGCTCTTGTCCTGTGGTGGACCAAATCCTGTGTAACTATTGTGCTTAGGGAAGAGGTGCAGGATGCCGAGCCGGGTACGGGCGAAGGGCTGGCAGTGCTGTCCATGTGTCCAAGTGTATCCTGCCTAGGCTAAATGGGGATGTCAACTGGAGGTGTTTTATAATTAGCTCCTCATTTGAAGAAGAAGTGTTTGTTTTTGTCAGGGATAGTGTTCCAATGCAGATTGGGTCTCCTGACCAGAGGTTTTTAGGATGTGTATATCCCTGTATGCCCAGAGAAGACCTCTGTGCCCTTGCCTGGTCAGAGGAGCCCAGTACCCTATCACCACCATCCAAATTCATCAGGGTATCCCTTGGCGTCAGGAGGAACACTTGTTAGAACTTGTGCAAATATTTCCCCAGCCTGCAAAGTCACCTGGGCAGCTGTGATGAGTCACTGTGGCTGTGTGTGGCTCCCTGCACTTCATCAGCATTATCTTTCCTTCATCTCCAGTATCTGAGGAAAGCATCATTACTTATTCCCAAGTCAGAATGCTGAATCTCTTCAATTCCAGCAGCACTGCTGCGTTCACAACCTTGTCATTATCCGGAGGCTGATAACTTCAGGCAGAGGTGTTAATTTTTTAAGTCATTGAGCAATGTCCTGTTTGTGACACTGGATATCCAGAAATACAAGATACAGCAGCCTTTCCCATCCTCTCAAATCAGCCACCAAACCCTCCACCATTCCACCCAGCCTCACTATCCTCCTCAGCCCTTGAAACAGATCCTGATTTAGAGCTGCTTGGCTGCAGGTCCCATTACAGCCCCCTCCTCACATGCTGTGGTCTGGCATTGCTGCACGGCAGGGACTGCCGATCACTGTTGGAATGGTTTTATCCCAAAGCAGTACACTGGTTGTTCCCAAGTGTGGCACTGCTCTATTTTAATGAGCTTTGGACATGGCAGCAGAGCCCTGGCTGTTTGATGATGGTCACTGGGGATAATTAACCCAGGGTGTGCTCAGAGCCCTGTGCCTGCCTGTGGCTCCAGCTGGGGCAATGCCAACAGCACGGATGGGCTGTGGCTGAGATGTGAAACTGCCTTAAAGGGGCCTACTCTCACCCATCTCTTCCTCCTACATTGATGCTAACATTGTTTCTAAGCTCGAAGTCTAACTTCTTCCTTTGGAAAAAAAGAAGAAAAGGCTATTTTCGAAAAACAGATTCCAAGTGGGACTCTCTGACTCACTCCATTATGCCACCAGGCTCAGATTAGGATGCTCCTTGCTGATACCTGTGTCTACACCTGGCCTCCACAGAGCTGGCGGGGACAAGGCTGGGGCTCTTCATCCCAAGGAAATGGGCTAATGTGCTTTGCACCACTCCTCTCCCTGAATCCCAGAGGCACACAGCCCTGTGGGGATGCCTGGGGAAGGGTTAACTGTGCTGCTGCCTTTGCCTTTGGCCACTTTAGCATGTTTCCCCTGTGTTTGTCCCAGCCCTTTGGAGTGTGCTGCTGCTGCAGCTGGAAGGAACTTGAGTACTTGTGTATTTGAAGTTCAGAAAAGCAAGAGTTACTGAGATGGCTTTCCCTTTCCAGGAGGAAACCAGAGCCAGGACTGGCTTTTTCTTCCTCCTTCTTTCCTCTAAACCAAAACAAACAAGTTTTTAGCTGCTTCAGCAGGTAATCTCTGCCTGTGTCTCAGAAAGAGCCATGGAAAACTTCCTTTGCTTCATAAAACTGAGGTGGCACATTTGTCACCCTCCTCGACACAACTGGCTTGCCACGTGTTGGCAGGGCAGTGGCACCTTCTGGGCACGGGGATTTTCTTGCAGTGGCAGCAATGGGCAGTGGTGATGGCACAGCCTGTGGCACAGCTTCCCTGCCTATCCCCATCCTCATCCCTGTCCGGGTTGGGAGGGCTGGGAGGCCTCAGATATGCTTTTGGCACAGGGTGTTTAGGCAGGGTCACCACCACCTGGGAAAGCCCCCCCCAGCAGGAGGCCAGGCTTCCATCACCCCTGTGTTGGTGTGAGAGAGGGATGTGGTGATCACAGGGATGGGTGCCACGAGCCACATCTCCCTGGCTGAAAGGGCGTGTGTCACCCATAGGGAGCGCCAGGCCTGGTTTTCTGTGTGTTTGCAGAATGTCTCCTCATCCAACAAAATAAATAAATGGATAAATAAGAATTGCCAGGCGAGATGTGGTGGCAGGGTGCCAGTCCCAGCACAGCCAATTCATTTTCAGTTCTCATTAATTTGGACTGACCTTTGCTCATATTTCCACCATGAGCACGTTCAAAACAAGGCAGACATTTAACTCTGTTTTGGGCAACGTTACTCTAATGTGGCTTTTTTTTGTATAGCTCTCTCTTTTATGGTAAGCAAATGTACTGCCAACTTTTCTCTTGCTATGTACACCAGCGAAGGGAACCAGATGCTTTGTGTTTTCCTCTGAAATGTATCTGAATGTTGTTTTTTGTTTAGTGTTTCGGAGGGAGGGCTGGCTTACAGACAGCATTTCATAAATCCAGTCCTCACTGCACGCTGTTTCCCAACTTACGGCGGGTCCTGGCTGTGGCTCCTGGCTGGATTTGCGGTCTCTCCACACACAGCGTGGCAGCAGCCCCTGAGGCGCTGAGGGGCCGATTCCCAGCTGTCCTACTCTCAGTGGGGCATGGTTGCCTCTGGGGCAGACCCCACTGGAGTGGTCCCCAGTGACATGCAGTGAAAGGTGTGGGGCTGGGCAGGCTCATCCCTCAGACTTCTTGCACAACAGACTGTCCGCAGCCTGGCCACAGGCAATGGCCATCGTCTTGAGGAAGCTCTGGGATCAGCCTGGTGACACATCCCAGGGGAAACAATCTCCAGTTCAGGAATGGGGTTTGCTGCTTGTGGAGAGCAGGATGTGGGGATTTGCCTGGTGAGGGGTTTCACTCCCTCCTGCCTGAGGACACTGGGACCATATGGGGCTGCCTGTGCCCACCCCTCTTTGCCGGGGGGCTCAGAGCCGGTGTTCTGCACGGTGGGGACTGCTCCTCCTCCTGTCCATGCAGACCTGGGCTGTTGAAGCTAACCCGAGAAATTCTTGCTGTGCAAGGAAATCATGCAGTCTTGGGCAAGATTGTCAAAAATACCTATGCCACCACTTCTGGCCATTTAAAATAATTTCTCTCCTCTACCTCTATCGGTACTTCTGCTGCTATTTTTATAATCATTCTTCTGCTTTCAACTCCTTATCTTCTTTAGCTTTCCCTCTCCTTTTCACACTTCATGCCCTAAAATCTTTTCATCACCTTTTTTTTTCTTTTTTTTTTCTTTTTTTTTTGGGGCGGGGGGTCTGATTGGGCTTTATTTCTTCTCCTCCACCAGATTTATGTGAGTTGTCAAGTCCAGCAGCCGTTTGTCTCTGCCTGATGACAGACTTGCATCCCACCCCCCTCCGAAATCAGATTCATGGCTGTTCTTTAAGGCCCTTTAATATTTTAATGCTCTGACTATAAATTCCATTTTCTCTAAGCTTCAATCCTTCTGCGGGCCTTCCCGTGGAGGGCCGGCGGCGGCCCCCCCGCTCTCCGCTGTGATTTGCGGTGTGTCACAGGCGGCGTTCGCCGTGGCTTTGCTCCACGCACGGGAGAGGAGGGCAGGGGAGGGAAGCGTAGCAGGAATTCGCTTTTCCTTAAGCTCAAACGATTCTTCAAACCTTGACAGGAATTGACATTTTTTTTTTTGCTTTCAAGACATGATTTGTTGTGGGCTTGTTGTGCTTTTTATTAAAATGCTCTCGTGGAGTGCTTAGAAAGGTTGGCTTTGCACAGCCTCAGCTTCCTTCTTTAATAAATGCAGCCTCGGCTTACAGTTTTTCCCTCTGATGTGTCAGCTGGGGGACTCACTCTCCATCTCAAATACACCCAGACTGCTTAAATCATCCTTATTTCTCTCAGAGGGAAGAGAGACTTTTGCTCTCCAAAACTTTTCACACCCTAAGTTAATAAAACTTCTCTGCTGAAAGGGATGGATGTGACACTGTGCTGAGGATTTCACGGCCGAGTGCTGGATTATTGCTGTGGTGTAAAAGGCTCCCCAGCCTTGGTAAGCACATTGAATGTCTTCTTAAAATATGAGGTTGAAATGCATTTGGCAACAGCTGCATTGCTCAACACAGCCCATCAACGAGGTGTCCTGTGCCTCTGCTGAAGCCACTCTGCTTGGGAGTGTGCTTCCAGGGCTGCAAAGAGAGCTGGGCTGGGAGCCAGGGCAGAGTTACTCTGTATAAACCAGCAGGGCAAAAACAGTGCTAGAAATTTTGACAGTTTTTGTAAAGAAGTCAAGTCTGTTATTAAGCATGAGATTGGCAGCTGATCCGAAGGGTGACAAAGCAGCCCTGCACTGCTTGATAGTGACCTGCTTGATAGTCACTGCTTGATCACTGACCTGATAGGAAATTATCAGCAACATCTGGGACAGCTATTTCCTTTAGGTTTGTAAACATTTAACCAAGGAAATGTTAGCAAAGTCTATTGCAGCAAACAGTCCTGAGCCACCAGTATGGGCTGGCTCACCCTGAACCCTGCACCCACTGCAGCAGCACAAGGAAGCAGAGCTGTATTTCTTCCCTTGATTTTTGGCACCTGGGCCAAGGCGGGGGTAGAGCTGCTGAGTGTTTAATTCAGTGCTTTCCATTTTGGATATTAGTGGTGCAACTGAGTTACGACACAGGAGCCAAGAGAGGAGTCATTCCCTCTCAACACATTCAGGATTAGTTATTTTCCCATTAAACTGCTTTAGGCATGGTGAGTTTGTTGCCTCAAATGGGTCACTGCATGTAACAGGAGTTGATAAGAAAGCCTAGTCCCACCTGATCAGTGTGAGTGACAAGAAGGACCTATTGAATTCAATGCAAATTTTGCTACAGATGTACACAGACCAAAACTCAGTGTCCCCCTCTGTATTTAGACCACAGGGCTCTGCTGAGCAGCCACAGTAAGGCTGAAAGGACACAGCAGGGACACAGCAGCGGTGGCACTGGCTGCAGTCAGGTCCCCAGTGCTCAGCGCACCAGGAGTCAGCACTTGGGGGTTCATCAACATCTGTCATGGCCAGGTGGGTTTGTCCATCTGGAGTGTAAAGTGGGAAGATGTGAACTATTTTGGTGCAGTTACAGTAAACAGAGCCATCCAACTTTCACGGGAAGGGGCCATCAGGAGCTTCCCAATGGAGAGAAGGTTCCTTTATGGGTGCTGGTCATCATGGTTTAGGCCTTGCAGTTATGGATGCAAAGGCCACGTGCTGCAATGGATGGGCTCCCTGTGGTCCCTTCAGGGAGGAGGTGGAGCACCAGCCTCCCTGCCTGCCAAAGTCATTGTCCACAGCAAAGCTGGCACCAGGTTTTGCTCAATCCCGTCGGATGGCTGGTGATAGTGCCAGGCTCCAGGAGATAGAGGCGTTCTTTAGAGAGAGACAGAAGAGAGTGAGGCAACAGGAGGCTCTACTTGCACCTGCCTGCAATTAATTAATTACGAATCCACTCATTAGCGCAGCCCCATGGCTCCCCTTACTGCCAAGCCCCCAGCTGTCCAGAGAGCAAGTCATTATTTGAAAAGATTTCCCATTAAACCCAAAAGAAAAGGAATATTTGAAAGAAGAAGGGGCAAGAGGAACAGCAAGGGTGTGTACATGACTGCAATCAGCTCTAGAGGATGTGCAGGAGTGGCTGGATCCCCATCTTGGAGCAGCCCGAGAATGGTGAAGTCGATTTCATTAGCCTGCTCAGCCCCTGATTAGTGTTGTGCCACATGAAACACTCCCTCTGGCTCCCCACAGTCCAGCCTTTGCTTGTAGTGGGTACCCTTCTGTGCATGGCAAATGTACCAGGGCACCCCAGCTCCCACCCCATCCTGCCGGCTCCACAGCAGCCCCATACAAGTGCAATCACAGCTTGTGCTGAAAAAAACACCTGAAGATTTCAATTTCCTGAAGTGGGTGCCTGCCTCCCCTCGGTGCCCAGGCAGCAGCTTCAGCCCAGCTCACAGGCTTTTAACCTCAGCCAGAGCACACATCTGCTTTGCCTGCCGTGTTTCTATTACCTGCTCTCTGCTCCCTGCGTTAGCGGAGGCTCCCCTTAAGCCGCAGTGATTTACAGGCGCTGTTACGGCAGGACAGGTCTGACACTGATTGAGTCGCTTATCTGCCGTCTCCGTCCTGCTCTCTGACAGCCTCTCCCCCAGGTATCAATCTGCACATCAGTTCTTTATTCCTGGGTGAGGGGAGAGCTGTCAAGGTTGCAGCTACACTGTCATCTTCATCTAAGCTGCCAGCCACCCTTCATCGCTTAAAGACCCTCTTTAACACACAGACGCTTTGGGAGGGGGTCACCGTGTTGGAGATGGCAGCAAAATTTCATTTGCTCTCAAGGTGCCCAGGGCTTGATGGATAGGCTCTCATTTGTCAGGGTGTCCATAAATAAACAAGAGTTTCCAAGCTGTAGGTTCAGCCCCACAGCTTCTCCCTTCTGCAGCTCCGCAGTGGCTCCTGGCTGCCTGCTGCAGAGTGCTGGGACCCCCACGACACACGAGGCTCCCCTGGGCCTAGGCTGCCACCAGGGCGGTGTGACAGAGCAGAGGGAGGGTGGAGAAGACAAATATGTGGAGCCAGACTTGGCATTGGTGTTTGCCAGGAGTCCCCACTGTCTTTGTGACGCCCAAGAAGAGGGCTGAAGCTGAACTGCAGAAGGCCACCCCATCCCAGTCACTGCCCACTTTGGCAGATTCATAGAAACAGGACAGGGAGATGCTGGGATACCAGCACCTGTACCCTTGTGAGGTGGACAAACTGTGACAGGCTGGCCCCCACCAGTGCACTTTAGTTCTAAATGATGTTTTTCTTAGCCTAAAACTGCACTCCTCTCTGGGATCACTGGCAGCACTGGGCCGTGGCACAGGGTGACAGGAAAGGACCTGCATCCACTTTGGGGTTTACTCTCTGGTGCTGCTTTTGGGCCAGAGCAGCTTCCAGCCATCCCCAGCTCTGACAGGAGAGGATGTATGCATGCACTGTGTCTGTTTTAAAACCCCATGTCACCTTGGTGTGTCAGGCAGCCTGGGGTAATCCAAAGGGACAGGCAGTGCACAGCAAAGGAGAGCAGTGGTCATGGCCCAGTGTCCCTCCAGTTGCACCTTGTTTCGCTGAGGTTTCTGCTACCCACAGCCCTCTTCAGTTTGGTTTCCTTGTTGCTGCTCTTTCATGAACAAAAAAGCTGCTTGTTTTAGGTTACAATCTAAGATGTAACCGAAAGTATGTATTCTATCACCATCTGGGGCAGTGTTCTTTATCTCCTCCGTGACACATCCCTGATAACTCTCTCCGGAGAGATATCTTCTGTTAATGGGCCATCCAGACTCACCATAAAATTACATAATCCCATTGTAAAATGCTCCGCCCAGGGGGAGGAACCAAGCATTCCTACCTGGATATAATCTGAGGTTTGGAACACCACAGTCAGCCCTTACCTACTGGGTTCCCAGACGACAAGAGCTACATAACCACCACTGGACCTTCAGAGGAAGACCAGACCCTTCTACAGGATCACTGCTTTGACAGAACCACATCTATCACTTCAGAGAAGACTGCAGCCACCCGTAATTGGACTGCTACCACCACCCTGCCCGACAGGGCGTCAGGTCGTATCCCGACTCTGCCAGGTTAAACCAGTATTTCTATATTATTGCCTTGTTATATATATTAGTAAAGAACTGTTATTCCTATTTCTCATATCTTTGCCTGAAAGCCCCTTAATTTCAAAATAATAATAATTTGGAGGGAAGGGGGTTACACTTTCCATTCCAAGGGAGGCTCCTGCCTTCCTTAGCAGACACATGTCTTTCGAACCAAGACACCACTGAAACATAATCTCTACCATAATGTTTATTAAATAGTAATTTTAAAAGGTTTTTATACAAATCATATAAACACAGTTTTATTTTTTTTGTTTTGTTTGTTTGTTTGTTACACCGAAGAATCACAGTAAAAGCTCTTTAAGTCCATAAGTCCTGGCTCAGCCAGTAAATGGTCAAATACCTTGAACTGCAAACCTTGGAGAATTTCCATTTCTGCATATTATTTCTTAACGGTTTAATTCCCATGCTCACCTCCGGCACCTTCCCACAAAATGAAGTCAGCCAGCACTACAGCCTGCCCATTAGCAACATGTCCTGCCATGGGAAGTGTGTGGAGGCAACAGCCCATTTAAGCAAAGGCATTAATGCCGATTTTTTTTTCTTTTCTGAATTTCACAGAGGGAATTGCAATCAGCAAACCTAATCTAGTTGCAGAGGAGGATGCAATGAATTGAATGCACTGATGACTTTTCCCCCCCTCCCTGCTGAAGTTACAATCAAACACAGTTTTCCGTAGAACAGTAAAGCACCTGGCAGAGGTAAGTGAGGTATTGGCTGTGCAGCATTATCGGCCTTCTCTCGCCTGGCGAGCTCACCCGTGGGCCCTGCCCCAGCTGCCAGGGGCGGGCGGGACACGCGGGCTGGGCCCGTGCCGCCTTAGTGCCAAGGTCAGCAGTACTCTCCTGCCCCAGATCAAGAGATACATTAACACGAGTCAGTCCCACGGAATAGTCACATACACGATACATACAGAGAATTCACGTGCGTGTGCAAACACACTGTTTCTGAATATATGTATATATGAACTCTTCTCTCTGTACGCCTACTAGACACCATAACATCACCTTTTTAATTATATATTTTCACCTATTGTTTGCCTAAGTTGGCTTTTCTACTGTATGGTCCTTTTCCATTCATCCTTCCCCTCTCTGGTGATTTGAAGGGGATAAAATCATTGAGCAGCAGCAATCCAGCTTTGAAATGGTCTGGTACATTTCCTCTCACTGCCTCTGTTTCTTTTGTACAGTAAAATAACACCCCTGTGGAATTTGTCTGTGAGAAATGCCAAAAGAAATAAGGTGATTCGAAAGGAGAATCAGAGACACATTTACTGCTGTTTTTGTCGGGTGCACAGTGTGAATTAAAAAAATGAAGGCCTTTGTGTGTGCGCATCTCTGCGTGTGTGTATGAACCGTGCATGTTCTGATGAGGCAGCTGCTGTATTTGCTCCCCCAGTACACGTGCATCTTTCTTACAGCGGAGAAGGGATTTTTTTTCCTAAAAACTTATTGTCTGAGGGAGCTCTTCATGAAACAGTAGACAAATGTTCCTATTCCCGCAGTACCAAGGAGCAGCCGTGGCACTGCTCATGTGTCCATGCTCATCTCCTCTCCAGATGTTGGTTGTGTCCCCAGACACCTGAACTCCTGCACGATTTGTCTGTGGGGCTGGGCAAACTGAGCTTCACGACACAGCACACCTTTGTCAATTGCAGTTAATGAGGAAAATAATGCCATACCCAACCCAAGCTACTTGCCACGTAAAATGTAAAAATCAGGACATGCCGGGTATTATCAAAGAGCCCCTGGAAAAGCAAACCCAGTGTGACAGAAAGGTTTCTTATTTACGTATATGCAAGCTGATAGAGGCGATCCATCTGTACTGAACTGGAAATGAGGGCATTGGTTTCGGGTTCAGCATTTGAACTCTTTTTCTCCATTCAGTTGTTTTCATAACGCTCCTCTCCCACAGCACAGCAGTAAGTGGAGAGGTATCAGCTGCCACACAATGTAGCCAGACCATTTGAAAGTAGAAGGACCAGATTTCTGCTGGGGTCTAACCAGCAGAGAGTGGTGAAGAAGAGCATTTTGTGGGGAAGGATGAAGGCCTCACTTGCTGTTTGATACAGCACTGATCATCAGCTGGAGGAAAATACTTCTTCTAAGGCACTTGTTCAAAGTAAAAAAAAAAAACACAGCTCATAGATAGAACTTGGAGTTTTTGCTACTGATCAGGAGCAGCGCAGCTTTGCTCCAAAGGGATGTGGCAGCAGCTGTTTGGTCCAGCGGTGCTGATGGCACCAGCTCACATCCCCAGCTCCAGGGAGAAGGGGAGCACCAGGAAGGTGAAGGAGTGCAAATGGGCACCATGGCCAGGCTCCCCAGGGCTGTGGGCATGGCTCCAGCCTCCTTCCCTTTTCATTTTCCCTCCCTGGCACTTTGGAGAGGCCTCAGCACTGTACCTCAAGTCGAACCCCAAGTGAAGCCCCCTTCCCAAAGTCATTGCCTAAGTGCCAGCAACCTGACAGCCTCTATCTTTTGTTTGCTGCAATTTTCTCATTATAGTAAAAAGAAAAATGGCAGGCTCAAGTGGGGTGGGAGATTCAAATAAAGGCCTTTCTGATGAAGGCCTCAGCTGTTGCAATCAAAGATCTGGATTTAATAAATGGCTCTTATTCACAAATCACTTTAAGGCTCTTCAGCTTCTCTCAAAGAGGTGCTTCTACACATAGGGTTTCCCTCCTATTTTCTTTCTTAATGATTTCAGAAAGCACTGTTGTTCCTGTTGACAGTAAAGCCAGTATCCCACCTTTCCCCTGGTATCAGGAGGAGAGTTGAAGGTAACAACATGCTTCCATTTTCAGGTCTGCACACTGCAGCTTCCTGTACTTAGTGTGAAGTGCACAAATCCCTACAATGATACCTGGACGGAGTCTAAAATGGACAGGGGCTCCCTGTGTGTGTGTGTGTGTGTTATTTCTGAAGAAATCCCTCAGCCTTCTCAGCAACTCACCAGAGAAAGGAGGTGGGAAATAACAATCAACATTTAGTTTCTCACATCCAAAAGGTAAACTAGGCTCCCTCACCACATCCCAGCCATTCACATCAGCAGAAAATGAAGATGAACCAACAAACAAGGGGCTCAGTCCCCCCTCGCCCAGCACAGTCTGGTCTGCAGGAAAGCCACTTGGTCCTGGTGGAGTGTGACCCGGCAGCAGGACCTGGTGGCAGGAGCAGTTCCTCCCCTCACTCCTCCTGCTCCCCTCATTCCCTGTTATGGCATTCAGTTCCCATAGAAAACAGCAAAAAAAATACCCTCCTGCCAGCCCACCTCACTGGGCACAATGCCAAGGGTGATCCCCAGGCACCCATCAGGCCTCCGAGCAGCACTTCTGGTGGTTCATCTTGACCTTGTGCTTGATGCCATCGTACAGTTCAAAGTTGTAGTTCTCCAGCGTGGTGGAGCTCCGCGAGGACAGCCCGGCGTACGAGCACGTGCAGTAGAGGAGCAGACCAGCGCAGATGGCCCCAAGGAGGACGCCGAGGGAGCTCATTGCTATAATGGTCACCAGGATGGGATCCAGGGTGTACAGCCAGCTTTTCTCTTTGTCCAGCTTTGGGGTTCCTGGAGAGTTAGTAGAGAACAGTGTGTCGTTCCTATCCGATCCAAAGTAATCTGCAGCGGAATGGGCACTTATTATCCAGCGATCATTTTTTTATCCCCGCCCTCACCTTTATACATTTCTTACTTGGAGTTGTGATGACTTTACAAGAGTTGAAGTGTATATATGGGAATATGTCAGCAGGATTCACTAACCCAGGTCTAGACATAATGTGAAGCACCAAACTACCAAGAAAGTTATGCACCCTGATTCACTTTTAGACATCAGACTATTGACATAGCATGCAAGCATTTTACACACGCTGAAACTCTGGCCCTTCCACCTTCCAGTGCCACTGGGTTCAAAACTATGGAATCAATCAGTTACAGGTCTCAGACCTAATTTTCTTCATTTACAAGTCAAAATGCCATGCAAGCAGCAATTAATGCTTAAAAGATCAGTTTCACTGGTCCTAACACAAATACAATATATTGACTTTGCAAGGTTGCTGGCTGTTGAAAAAGGAAAAGAGGAAAAGAAAAGCAATGCCTTTGAACACTAAGCCACCACTTCAATGTATGTTCTCAAATGTGTTCTAGCCCCTAACACCACTAAAGGCGGGGTCTGTGAGTAATCTTTGCATCTGATACTGAAACACAAGCTGCCACAACTGAATTGTCCATGTGGCATTTGGATACCAACCTGGATCATCGTTGTCTTCAAAGTCTTGCTCAGAGCTTGGAAAGTCATCCTCCATTCTTGGGAAGTTCACTAGAACAACAAAATGGGAAGCACTGTTTGTTAAAAGAGGCCTTCTGGGGGCACCAGTGCCACTGGTCACTGGATTGTGAGACCAGCCAGAAGAAAGTAATAGTTGAACAACTACAAGGCTCTTCCTCATGGAAGGAGGAGGAACTCTTTATCTTCTTCCCTTGGCCAAAGTCAGTGAAGACTCTTGCACACTTGAGAGAACAGGATCTTCACACTATGTCACATTTCATAACCACCAAATGACCAGCTTTTAAGAAGAAAAGAGGGTGAGCGAAAAGCAAAGAAACCAGACAATTTGAATAGCACTAAAATATTGTTACTGGTGCCTCCATAATGGCCATAATTCACTATTAACATGCTCATGGGTATTACCCTTACACCTTTGAATAGGATCTTAGTGCCTGTCATTACTTGCCACTAATGCTGGATCCATTTAGCATACACTCTACTTTTCATCTTTTCCCATATGTCTGACTGGATATAGAGCTTCAATGACCCAGTTCCTCTTTGGGTTTCAGATAAATTCAAAGTAATTTGAGGAATTTATGTATCTTCATTATATGTTTTAATGCAAAAGCTGGTTGAAATGGAGAGAGAGGCAAATGGGTGTCCATATCCAGGCCCTTATGTTAACATTTCCCTGATCCAAATTCCTTTTAGTGGTGACATTTCTTTCTATTGTTCAGCACTAGGACTAGTAACCAAATGCACATATTATAATCTGAGCAGAAGTAAGTTATTTTCCTGTGCAGTCTTCCTATCATTATCTCTGCGTACAATCACCATGGCTCTTTTCCACTTTTCCAAAAGAAAATGTCTTTTCATTTCAATCTGCCAAGAGTTTTCAAAGATGACTGTAACTTGGGGTCCTCCACTGAGAAGGTGTCTCGAAATGATCAGGAATGCAAAAAATCAGGGACTAGAAAGCAATAGAAATCACACCTTGGAAATAGTTGTAGTTGGAACCAAGATTACTTTGTGTCTTGTGCCAAAATGGCAAGAAGAGTTTGATGAGGTTACTTACAAACAACCCAAACCAAAGAATGTAACTTGTGCCTAAAAAGCCACGTGCAAAGAAATTATTCAAAATCTTATAAAAGAATATTTCTGCATATTTGCATGGATATTTAGGACTTGAAAAGGCCTCCTGAATTGTCAAATACATTTTTTTACTATCCCAGACAACTGTGTCAGGCAATCCATGCCAGCGACAGTTCAAGATTCACGTCCAGAGCGGGGTCTCTGCTGAAAGCCGTGCTCCCCCAACACCCCCTGACAGCTGACTGCAGCGATCCTCTGCTGGTACTAATGATACCTCTCCATTCCTTGGGCAGAATTGTATCTACACCCAAAGGAGTAAGGGATTTCTTTGAATTTTCAAGTGAACCTGGCAACAGGAACACTCACAGCCCAACACTTGCCCCTCCTGCTGATGAGTTCTGCGTCTAATGAGTCAGTTAAGCTGACTCAAGGCTGCTGGTACCTTGTTGAAGAAACACAGGTGCACACTGCCTTCTGTAAATCCTCACTTTAGCGGTGAGTTCACATGATTTCTCAACAGTTCTCGAACTGACAGGCCCAGATGGCAACATCTTAGGGCTGGGAGAACTGCCTGAGGGCCTCTTGCAAACATTTAGAACCAAACATGTGGAAAAATAACTTGCAAAGCAGTTCACACGTGGAGATGTCTGCACTGCTAGTCACCCATTGTAAGACAAGCAGTGAGATTTGCCATCCGTGTCACCCACACAACCCTACAGAAACTGTATGTTGCTCAAAGATGAGCAGAGGTCAAAATTAGATGACAGTCTGCCCAAGGAGCCCATGTGTGGAGAAAGGCTGTTGGAAGTCATTTGACATTCCATATTGTAGCTGCTCTAAATTTCGTGTGAGAACAAGCTAGCAATTTGATCCTTTTGTAATTTCCCAGGGTAACCTTGAGGAAAAAGACAGGAATAAAAAAGTATTGGTTAATCAACACTTTCAAAAGAACACCAGTTCTTCTAGCCTGAAAGGAAGGAGCACTGGGAAAACTTGAAAAGAGAGAACATTTATACAAAAAGCCCAGCCCAGAATCTGTTTACTCTTCTAGTGATTTGCTCAATTCCCCATGCTAATACAACTCTTAAGTCCTGCTTAAATGACATCTTCCTACTTGCCCATTTTCCTTCCTCCTCAGGCCCTCATTCTTCTGTTCCCCACATGCCATTTCACTGGTATTTGATTGTATGTTATCATGCAGGGCTCTACACCCTCTGGAAAGCTTTAGAAAAATATAATTTGACGTTTCTTTTTCCATACTGGGGTTTCTCGAGTCATTAACTGAATCAGCTCAGGCTGTGTGGGTGTCTGTGGGAATTGAAGCTGGTGGTCTCAGTTCAGATCCTAGTGGAGATGATTTAGAACCTAGCCTGTCACAGAATCCAGCCTGCTGTTTGTCATCAATTAGGCTCCTCTGGGACAAGTCTCAGCAATACTGTCACAAGTGGAGCAGGCCACAGAAGGCAACTCCCTTAGAAAGCGGTCCCCAGAAAAGCCTTGCAAGCTGGTGGGCAGAATGGGAGAAACAGGCATCACTCTGCGTTGTGGAGAGCTGCTTGCTTAAAGGGCAGACTTCAGGCACAATTTACCTTGCATTTTAAAAAGGAAAAAATACACTGGAGAGAGGTAGTCGAGAAAGTTAGGGGGAAACTGTAATTAAACATGAGGAATGATTTCTCCTGAGTGAAAGGCCATTTTTAAAGCCTGTGTGCCAAATGATGGCTGTGAGCACCTAGCCACTCATGGCCAAAAGATGATATTAGCAATGATGTTGGAAACAGCCGGATGCCAAGAAAGGCTGTTATCTGTTGGATCTGAGAGCACTGCCAGCTAAAAGGCTAATTTATGGGACCTGAAAAAAGAAAGATAAAATTCTAATCAAAGACAAGGGCTGATTTAAGTACCATATTTGTATGAACTCACATGGAGGGAGAGCAGGAGAGAATTAGTATTTCCAGAGATTAAAGAGCTTCAGTGTACATCTGTTTTAAAATGGTAGCGGGGTGGGAGGGATCGTGCCAGAGCGGATGAGGGAGGCACGAGAGCAGACAAAGTTCTCTGGTGTCCCACCACAGACATACACGTGCCTCTTGCAGGGAAGCTCTCCAAACCTGCCCAAGGCAGCTCAGCTCGCCAAAGCTGAGCTCAGCATGTCTTACGGTCTGGCATGTACTTCCCACCACCACAGGCAGTGCAGGATGCCAGCCCTCCTGCACGGGCTTACCAGCAGCCCCACCACCTCGGGCACAGACCTCTGCACCAAGCCGAGAGCTATTGCTTTGGAGAGAACACCCAGCCCTGACTGCTGGAACTTGGACACATTCTTCCAAGGCAAATGACAACTGTCAGGAAAAAAACTGCTGTTTCTTTCTAGCCTGACTTTGTCTGGTTTAAGTCCAGGCACCAGGTGCTGCCTCCTGCCAGGTCCCTCTACCCTGGGGCAGAGCTCTATCACCCAGTATCTCTCTCTCCACACAGGCATTTGCAGATTATCTGTGATGCCTCTTGGAGTCTTTTCTGGGTGAACAAAATGAGCCTCTCGGCAGGAGGTGCCCTTCCCAAACAATATATCAAACTTGCAGCAATTTCCAGATCTCATTATTGCCTGCCTAGAGATGCTCTGGCACAGGATAGTTTGGCCTGGAGAGCACTCAGGATGCACTCCCACGATCTCTGTGCCCCTGCTCCCCACTTTCTGCAGGGGTCCACGGGCTCTGGGGCTGAAAGTGATGCACCAGGTGATGGTGGTTTGTGAGCTCTGCTCCTTACAGTCTCTCATTCCCAGTAATATCTGTGGCTGTGCCTGCTGGGACAAAAAAAGCAGAGTGTGTAGGAAGAAGAAAAACAAATTGCTGGTTTTGGGGAAATAAGCAGCACATGGTTGTTCCCCCACTGTGGAAAGGACTCGAGGGCAGCCAGCTACATGCTCACCCCTCTCTCCTGCTGCTACAACATCCCTCTTGGCCAGTGCTATCCTGCCCAGCAAAGGGAGCGTAGGAGGTACACCGCTGCTCTGCTGCCAAACAGTGCCCATGAGGATCTGACACATTAAATGCAGCCAAAGCCAGGAAAACAGGGTCAGAAATTGCCATTTCCCATTCTTGGCAGAGAGAGGCAGAGCTCCAGCTCCGCTCTCATCCTTGCCTTTCTCTGTTTGCTCATTCCCAGTCCTTTTCTCTGCACAGCAATAGTGTGACTCCAACACACATCATTTTGTTTTGACACAGCAGAGCAGCCGCCGTGGCCTCGCCTTGACACCGCTCTGCTTGGCGGCGGCGCAGCGCTGCTCCTCTGGCTGGGAGCCCCGGGGGCTGGGGGTGACACCTCCCACCCTCAGCAAATGGAGAAGCACTTCTCAAAGCAGCAGCACAGGCTCTAGGCAGAAACACTCCCTCTGAATCCCCCACTGCTCTATTTCCAGCTGAAAATCCACCTCACTTCTCTCCCACTCCTCCAGAAACACAGGACTACTTTAGTTTACAGAAGGGATAAATCGCTGCCAAATCTCAAATTAAAACAGTGCTTTGGCTACAGTTGAGCATTAAAGAAAGCAAACAAGCTGCCGCTCCCTGGCCCAGCCTCCCTCCGCAGTGCAGGAACCGCTGGACCTTATTCTGGGATTGCCTTGGGGCTGCCCTGGTGGTGGCCAGTGGTGCATACCATAAGACCACCACAGAACCATTATCAAACTGGGGGAACGAATGAGGCTCTTGCACTCCTTGGGCTTCCCATATGAAGATAAGGTGGGAAAGTATGGCTGGGCAAGTGAAGACCCCCCACCAAAAGCACTTGGAGACATGGAGCTGGGCTGGGTGCTTGGTGTGGAGGTGGCCATGAGCAGGCAGCTATTTGCCACCCCCGTGCTGCCCTCCAGCACGTGGCACCAGGCCCTGCTGCACGCATGGCAGATGGCTAAGGTGGCTGCCCAAAATGAGTACCCTGCCAAACCCTCCCTGCAGCAGACACATCCCCTGTTGCAGCCTGATCCCTTCTCCAGCGTGCCCTGCTTTTGCACCTCTCCTCAGCACCGGCACCAGGCCAGGGAAACAGTGGTGGTGGCATGCGTGTGTACGGCGTGGCTGTGGCATTACACAGCACGTTTCCTCTCCCCCTCTCTTAGCTCTGGACAGCCCGGGTAAGGAGCTGACACGCAGCTTCTGTGCTCCGTGCTGAGCTCACCCACCCCAAACCAAGTGGCTCCTGGGTGCAAGGGCGGTACTGTCCCGCGCCACCGCCATGCAGGGGCTCGGAGCTGGGGGAGAAGCTGGCAGCTCTGTGGCATCCTGGTATGTTT
The DNA here is from genome assembly GCA_013397115.1 of Edolisoma coerulescens. NCBI lineage: Eukaryota > Metazoa > Chordata > Aves > Passeriformes > Campephagidae > Edolisoma > Edolisoma coerulescens. The sequence continues at coordinate 94,519 of VWZW01006798.1, read as the reverse complement.
ATCACCCTCCCCGTTGTTGCTGTTTGTTTTTACAGTGCAGTGGCTAACGACACGATTCCTCAAACTGGCAGTCACGCCTGCAGTCTCTGCTGAGAGCCGCCAAAGCCACTGATGGAGGAGCTGTGGCAGAAAGCCAAGCGGCTGTCCAAGCTCGCCTCGGGGCCTCGCCTGCTGTCTGCACGCCTCACTCTGCTGCCCTGACACGGGGTAAGTGGGGGCTGGCCCTGGTAAAGTCAGTAGGTTTTCACAGGGTTTCTAGAGGGGCAAAATTCCAAACATAGCCCCACGCACAGCCTGGTTTCCATCTTGTTCCCTTGCACTCAGCAGCAGAGGCGTTTCAGCCAGGCCAGGAAAAGCCAGCCTCGCTGCCACAGCCCGGGGGGCGAGCAGCTCTGGGGTCCCTGTGCCAAGTGTCATCCCGCAGGTGCCTGCCCTGGCAGGAGGCTGACCCAACTGTGCAGCCGGTCCCTCGGCTGGGGAGTGAGCTTTGCAGCCTGCTCCTGCCCGATCAGCCATCTCGGGCACGCTGACATTGCCAAGGCACAGCACAGCCCTTCCCACGGCGCCCTTTGCTTTGCCAGGTCAGCGCTCCCTCTCTCACATCCCCATTAGACGCTGGCTTTGCCCCAGTGCTTACAGAGCGTGCCCATGGATCCCCTTCTGCTCCTACAACACAACACCAACTGTAGAGATAAGATAAAATGATTGACACCACCACACCACATACCACCTGGGAGCCACGCCCGAAGCCTCCCCGTGACATGCAGGACACATCAGGCTTCCACCCCTAATGCTGCTCCCTGAAAAATAGAGCCCCTACTGCTCCCCAAAAAAGGTTTCCTCTTTTTTTTTTAAGTAATTTTTTAAATGCCTGAAGTTACTGCCAGAAGAGTTTGCATCAAAATCACACTAAGCTGTATTTATTTCCTTAAACAAAGCACTCTAATTTTAGCTGCTTTCTTCCCTAGGATGTGCTGCAGCCTGAGCAGCACCCAACTCTCCGGCCAATCTGTCTGTGGCACACGTACGGAATAATTAATCCTGAACGATTCCTCTCTTTTCGTCTGTTTACTTAACAGAATTTTTTTCTTCCTTGTTGGGAAGCCATCAGTCAGTCTCTCCCTCCCTGTTTTTCACATGTGCATATTTGTTTTGAATTTTGCTTGAACAGTCGCTGAAGTGTACAAAATGCAAATTACAAGTGTAATTTGCTTTGCTGTACAATTAGAGAGAAAAAAAAAGCCCTCTCCCAAAAAAGCAGCATGGGTCCTCAACTTTGCTTCTGTTTGAATAGCCAGTGTGAGGGATCACATTTGAATTATTTTTTTTGTTGACGGCCTGAATTCCTAGTAAAGTCAGGAAGTTTCATTGCAAAGCTGAGCTTTATGCCAGGGTAAAGAATATGAGAGAAAGAAAATAAATGAAGGAGGGAAGGAAAAACCTCTCAAACTGGCAGCAAAATGTATTTCACATGAAATGTGATGCTGCTGACTCTGCCAAAGGGGTGAAAGGTGCACCTAGGGAAGATGGGAAGCAGAACTGCTGCAGCAGAGGTCCCTATAATAAGTTGGGAGGACTCAGGTGGAGGGAAAGCAGGGGACATACACCTGTCCAAACACTCGATGCTGTGGCACCCGGGCCACTCCCGTGCAGGTCTCCTGCACAGTCTGACATGCAGACAAGGATTGCACAGAGGAGGAAAGCACTGCTGTTTTCATTATTAATTTTGGTAATGGCTTACCCGTTTTTTGCTGTGCTCAGGGACAGAGCATGCGGCTCAGCTGAGCTGGCAGCCCGAGCCAGCCCCAGGGGCCCTGGGAAGTTGGACGTCCTGTCTCCAGGGGCCCCAGCTGGAGAAATTCTGCATAATCACACTGAGCAATTTAGCACTTAGGCAGCGCTAGTGAAATCCCCAAACAATCCCAAGAGTCAGTCCAGCCTCCCAAAACTCCCACTAAGGACTGGTACAAATGTAATGGATCTAAAAGCTGCTATTAATGGCCTGATCCCGAGTGCAGCGAGGCAGGGTGCACGCATCAGCTGTGCTGCTGGGAGCTGGGTCTGCATGCAGCAGAAACTGGAACTTCACTTGGCTAAAAGGAATAGCCCTGATGCTCCAAAGAGTTTTGAAACTCTGCTTTGCTTCAACCAACAGCATTCTTGTTAGTAAAGAAAGAAGAAGAAAGAAAAACCCCAGATATTTGTATAAAAATATCATCATTTTATTACATTCCACACAATACATCTTCAAAGAATTTCAAATTTCCACAAGATATTTTTCACACACAGGCAACTGGGCAATGCTGGGGATGTCAGGGCTCAAGGAGCAGGGGAGAACTGGGAGTAAAAATCTCGAAGTGACCTTTTGTTTTGTCTTTGGTGATTTTGGTTTAAAAGACAGGGTGCCACATTCTCCTCTCTGACACACCAATGCACACTTGCTAAGTCTATGAGGGTGAACCTGGTCAAAGTGAGATCATCTGAACTAGGGAGGCTGAACTGACTTTGGAAATGTGACAATATCATCTGCTGACATGGCTCGGGCTGACCTGAAAATGCAGCGAGTGCATGCCAGTATTTCACATCTGTTTTCATTTGCAGCTGATTGAGGGGGTTGGGATTCCACATCCCAAACCAGATGCACTGCAACACCAGTGCTGTGTGATGAGAAGGCTCACAGTGAAAGCACCCTGGCCCTGGAAGCCCCTCTCCAGGGACCTTTCAATGGCACTGCCTTCCAGGTGGCAGGAGCTCCCCGTGTCCGTTCTGGCCCTATGGGACAAGCATGTCCCTGCTGCTCTCAAACACCTTGTGGGAGCCAGGCCCAGGCGCAGTGGTGCCCCGAGCACCCACCACGCCTGATGTGCTCACCATAGCACATCACCCTGGGCTCTTCTGCACCCCCTGCTTGTTTTAGACACTTGCTGCTGCAGCTGAGAGGATCCCACTGAAATCTGCTGCAAAAACAGCATGGGGAGCTGAAACTGGCTGCATGAATTAAGGCAAGGAGGGGGATAGAGTGACACCCCCATCGACAGACATCCCCTGGGGATAGGGCTATGCTGCAACAGAGGCCAATACCACTTCAGCAGAGTTCATATTTCTACTTTTTTCCCAGACCAAAAGGCAGCACAAGACTGCAGGGGAGTTAACAGAGCTGCTCATCTTGATTAATATTATGCAATATTAATGGACAAAGGAGGGGTGGGCACTAGCAAGTTTAGAAGGGGGAAGGGAATCTGATCACTCATCACAGATGGACACAAACAAGACGGAGAACCTTGCTCACTGGAGGTACTTTTTTTGCCTGCAAACAGATTAGGGTTAATAATTCAAACCACTTTTGCATGTCATCATTCAGTAATTTATATAAGGCATTTCCACTACAATACGCTGGGCCATTCAACAGTCGGAGGCGTGTGGAGGCTCCTCCTCGCCTCCCCAGTTAAAGCAGCAGCAATATCTGGGCCCCCCAGGTGCCCTGGCTGGGCTTGGCTTGCTAGATGTTACTGGTGCTCTAAGAAGCAGAACATTAGCAAACGCAAAACTGACATTCTAGAAAGTCAACCGGCAATTTTTATGATTCAGCAGCTATGGATTGGGCAGAAGGAAAAAAACCAAACCCAGAAAGGGGAACTATACTTATCCCTTGAACATTTATAGCAGAAAGACAAGGAGGAGCCCTCTCCCCCTTTCCCGTGTAAAAGCAAAACCATCAGCACCCAGAGCGAGGATACTTATTAAATAAATAAACCTTCAATTCCCAAGAAACTACAGTATTTAGCATCCACTAAGACCTGCTGAAGTCTACGTGTTACCCTAAGGCTGGCTTTAACAGATACAAACAAAACATTCATTATGAGCTTCTCTGATATAAGGCAACTTTAAATAGATTCACTTGCAGGTGGGGGAAGAGGAGGGCTTCCCCTCCCTCTTCCAAACAATGGCTGTGTTATCATGTTGGCTGCAGAAAGAATAAAATGGAGAGATCTTACTTTTTGAACTTCTACGGACCTCTCTGGATTCTTCTAGCCATCTGAGGTGGACATTCCTACTGTCCAGCCTGGCCTCTTCTCAATTTGCACCCAAGACATTAACACTATCAAACAAGAAACCCAGCCAAAGCTAGATAAGGCAACAAAAAAGCATTGCTCTCTTCCCCAAGTAAACAAATCAGGGCATTCACCATAAACACGTCCCAGACCTTCCGGAGAGGAGGTGGGAAGGGGGGAAAATTAACAACAACAACAAAAACAAAAATAAAAGCATTCCCTGTGCAAGTAGAAGCAACAATAAGCAAATTAAAAGGGGGCTGTTTCTAAATATACATTCAGTCAGTCAGACACACACGCTCCCATGCACGCTTGCACACGAAGATTTAGCACACATGCACACGAGCCTCACACACGAGCTTCCAGGCTCACCATCAGGTTCCCTTGCAGGTTGCCTACTGGGAGGAGAAAAAACCACAAAAACCCAAAGAAGCTGACCAACAACAAAAAAATACTCCCCAAACAAACACAACAAAACAAAATAAACCCCCACCCAACACCCCAAGTATCCTTGAAAAGTAATAGAAAGGGAGTGTTCACTTCTGAAGTGAAGGGGCGGTGTGTCTCTTCTGGCGATCCAAGATGCAGCATTAGTTTAGAGTTTGTAAAAGATTCGGGGAGGGCTGGGGGACGGAGAAGGGATGGAGATATCTAAGAGTTCACACGTATGCTAGGTAAGGAAAAAAGTGCAAAACTGAGGCAACGTATTTGAAGTCTTAGTTTCTGTCTGTCTGTCTGTTTTGTGTTTTGTTTGCTTTCTCGTTCCTGTTCGGCTCTCAGCAGCGCAAGCTGGGGTCTTGCTCTAGTTTTATGGTTAGGGTGGGCTCCACGGCCACAGGGGCCCCGTTGGCATAGTGGGAGGTTTTGTAGGTGATGGAGTGATCACTCTTCTTGGCCGCATAGCGGAACCGGTGGTAGTGGAGCACAAGGGCCAGCGCGACGGAGACCAGCACCACAACAGCACCTCCGGCGGCAATAACGTAATACCAGTAGGCTGGGATGGGCTGCACTGACACCGTGTCCACTGTGGGCTCGGTCCCTGGCAGGAGGGTTGCCCCTGGGGAGGAGACACAGAACAGGGTTGCTAGGTGGGAGGCATGCAGACGCACAAAAAGAAACACACATGCTTTCAAGAGTACAGCACGGAGCAACACGAGGTCCCACAGCCGCCTCCAGCTACAGGGCGTGCTCCTAGGGGAGGGCACAGCGTGGCATTTGCTGAGCCCGCACATTCAAGGGCCTTTCTCTTCCCTTTTAATTAATCAGGCTGCCTGGATCGCAATACAAATTCCATATGCACTATTATTACTGTTATTTCTGGCATCAATGAATGTTTTTTTCCCTTCTTTATTTTGGCCATCTCCAGATTAGCCACCTGGTTTTGTCTCCACATGGCAGATGTTGTCAAGCAGCGACAAAACACATCACGTACCTAATTGGAAGGAAAGCATAATCTCAGATGGCCAAGGAAGTTGCCACAAGAGACTGGGAAAGAGATTACAGGGAGAAGCATTTGTCATTTTTACTGAAAAGACAGAGAAGTTCTCTGTCTGAAAGTGCTCTGCACACAGGTCTAGTTTCAGTAGGTGCCCCATTCACAGACCTACATGGATTTCCTTACTATTTTTTAAAGCGAGAAGGGATGGCTATAATTATTTACAGGGCATGGGCTGCAAAATTCAACCCAATATCCACATAAGAAACTCATGCTCTCTGCAGCTTAAGCAAGCCAGGACTATGAATTCATGCTGATAAAGCAACACACCTTGGGAGGGCTGGAAAAGCACCTGCCTCCCTTGAACTCAGAGGCAGGCAGTGCCCAGACTCAGCCCAGCGATGGTCAGCCCTTCCTGCTCTGGCAGCTGTGGCGCATTGCCGGGCACGGCTGCTGGGCTGCTCTCCCCGGCCGGGTCAGCCTGGCCAGCCCCGCACACATCCGTGTGTCAGCTGGGCCTGCAGGGCCTGTGTCCATCCGGGCCAGCCCCGCACACATCCGTGCGTCAGCTGGGCCTGCAGGGCCCGTGTCCATCCAGGACAGCCCCGCACACATCCGTGTGTCAGGCGGGCCCGCAGGGCCTGTGTCCATCCGGGCCAGCCCCGCACACATCCGTGCGTCAGGCGGGCCCGCAGGGCCTGTGTCCATCCAGGACAGCCCCGCACACATCCGTGTGTCAGCTGGGCCCGCAGGGCCCGTGTCCATCCAGGACAGCCCCGCACACATCCGTGCGTCAGCTGGGCCCGCAGGGCCTGTGTCCATCCGGGACAGCCCCGCACACATCCGTGTGTCAGGCGGGCCCGCAGGGCCTGTGCACACTCGCGCCTCCGGCAGCGCCGGGGTCTGCGCACGCCCACGGCGGGGCCGCTCTGTGCTGCTGCTCCTGCACACGCTGCTCTCACCTCCCCAGCAACACTCGTGGGGGAGAGCTGTAAATAACTAGGGAGGGATGTATTTTTGCACCACATTTATTTACTGGTTACTTCAAGGAGGCTGGAGTCCCCAGGGAAACTCTCCGGAGGGTCTGCTCTGCTGCTGGACACATTGACCCCCCTACGGTGCTCACCCTCTGCTCCTGCCCCTGGCTGGCTAGTGGGGGGCAGCGCCCTGAGTCGGTGCTGGCAAGCAGAACTTTGGGAGCTCCTGGGTTTGGTGTCAGCATATTGTTGAGCTCTGTGCTAACCAAACTCCAGCTTGGTTTCCCGAGCAGACTTGGAGGATGCTAAGGGGAAAATACAAAACTGTGCAGGATGCACTCAGCTTTGCCAGAAGCAAGGGCATCTTGCAGCACAGCCTCTGCCTTCCCCTCCAAACACTGCCTAACAGCAGAGTCACTGGCTAGAAATTTGGGATGGTGAGGGCTTTGCTGCTAGTGGCAGAGGAGATGAGGCAAAATGATGGTTCCTCTGCCACTCACAAGGCTTTTTGCCCCTCCCCATTCCCCAAAACCTGGGCACAGGGACTAAAACCAAGAATGAACGCTACACCCAGATGCATAGCTACAACAAAAAAACCACCTCAAAAGCTAGAAAAAAACCCACACAAGCAAGACAAATCCTGCTTTTACAAAGCAGGAGGCTGGGAACCTCCCACGTATTTGTCATTGTAGGCAAGAAATTCGGATGTCTCAGGAGAAGCCTAACTGCCAGTTATGCCACTCTCAACCTGTCTCACCCCAGATGCCCCTCGCCATCAGGAGTGGGGGTGTCCCTGTCCCTTCTGCCCCCCAATGGTGCCTGCAGAAGGGAGATACAGGCTGGGCTATGTGTTGAGGATGGCAAAGATAGGGAGCAGGCAGCCCTCTGACCTCCTTCCCTACCTCCACTGGCCATGCTGGTGCGGGGAAATGAAAGCAGCGCGTCCCTGCGCCTCCCCGAGCAGCTGCTGCCCCTCACGTGTCTGCATGGGGGTGGCAGTGTGGGACATCCCATGGGGGCTGCCGCCAGCTCCCTGTGAGGCTGAGCATGTTCAGTGCTGCCTTGAGCCTCACTGATAACCCCCCACTGTCTCCCTCCACAGATCCAGCTGGCTGAGCTGGCCCAGACCCGAATGTGACCCACCACCATCCTCCGTGGATCAGCAACACCTCTCCTGTGCCTGACAGCACAGGGGTGCAGGGCTGACCTCCAGGGAGATCGTGGGGCTGCTCGCTGTGTAGAGGCCACTTGTGTTTACACTTGGTGACAGTCTCTGCTTACATAACACCTTGTTCCAGTGAGAGATTTACAGACAAACAGCCTCTCACACCACTGATTTGCACCAGGTCCCATGGTGGAAACTGGGATGGGGAGAGGGGCAGGTGTCAGGGGTGACAACAGCTCCTGAGTCTCAAGAGAGCAGGAGGAAGGTTTCCTCCTGATGGCTGTACATTGCCCAGTGGAAGGCTGAGGGTAGAAAGGGTCAGTCCAGCCAGAGAGGAGCATGTGCTGTAGTGCCCAGCCTGCAGCCCTTGCCCCTTCCCCATGCATCTCTGCCCTCTGCCTGCCTGGGGATGGAGGGAAGCAGTATGATGTACTGCAGATGACCCTGCTTGTGTGAAGGATCCCTGGGGGAACTCAAGCTGGCTGCAGCTTCAGGACAGCCCCTGCTTGGCCCTGACCCACTTCAGATGTCCCAGCCAGGGCTGCAAGCATGAGGGGTGGTGCAGAGCCCTTCCTCAACCCCCGCTTCCGCATCGCATGGCCCTGCTGAGGAGATAGCAGAAGTCTGGAGAGTTCATTTAGCAACTGAAGTCATTAAGGAATCACACTCAGTTGTCTCTAAGCCCTAACGAAGCCAATTCCCAACATTAATGATTGTTCTTCCTCACACTGCCAGCCACTAAATATAGCTGCCCATCCACTCAGCACACAGAGCTGATGTTATCTGCTCTGTTTTTACTGGCTCTGCTGCTCTCTGGAAGTTTTCTGTTATATTGGTGGAAAAGTTCACTGCTCAGGGAGATGGAAAAACAAAATCCATCTTCTTAACTTAATAATTTTTCCACTCCCCTTTGCCTTCCGCCACACACACACGCTTGCCCTTCCTCATTTATTCACTAGTGCTCTCGTCTTAATAAAGAACTGCCTCCTGCTGTTGCTGTCAAGTTTGTGGCTGCTGTGTTTATGGCACAGCTTGGAACACCAGTCAGTGGAAACCTGATTTAATCCCTACAGGGTGGATATTTTATGTGGTTGTGCTGCTGGTGCTCACACCTCCAACCTGGCCAGGTACTTCCCCATTCTTTTTTCAATAGGGAACACTCTTGTAGGGACTAGTTTTGGAGTTTTGCAGTGAGAATCAAAATCCAAAGAAGGAAAAGCAATAGTCATCTGGGAAAAAAAAAAAGGAGAAAATCCTTTCCAGAAAGCTGCCTAGAGGTCTGCCTGCCTTGCTCTGCCACTGCCGTGTCACAGCTCATATTCCTTTCCGAAATCACTGACATTAACTGCTGTAGACAAGCAACACAGCTGGACTTTTCATAGATGACACAGATGAAAGCAAGTATTACACTCATCTAATCTGAATGCCACAAAAGCAGTGTCAGTCTCAACCCCATAACTGCTACCTGTCATTTCTCCAGGGAGATATCTCTATCTTGATTTCAGGATACCCACAGGGAGAGAATCCACCAGTCCCAAAGGCAAATTCTCCCCATAGTTTTTCTCCACATTCTTTGGAATATGTCTCTTATTTTTAGCCTGGTATTTATCTAATTCCTTGCTTTTAGACACTTGTTATACCCTTTCTTTAAGGGTGGAATGCATCAACGCTCAAATGCAGTACAGTTTAAGCACACTTTACTGGTCCTGGAAGATCCCGACCCACTAGGTGAAACATATTCCACCTACACAATTCTCTTCTTCTTATTTGTCTTGTGATCCTGGAACCCGTAAGATGCATATTTTCAGCTTTGCTCCCAAGCCAGGAGAGGAAGGATTTGCTATTATTTTTAATGGCATCTGACTTTTTCAGCTCATCATGTAATTGCAGGAGTGGGGGCTGTAGAGCATCTCAATAATTCCTGCAGTTTTTTCTCTCCAGCTCCATTTTTTTTTCTCCAGCCAGGGACTTCTTCCCCTCATTTTACCCTCTCCTTCTGTTGGGAATCTCTGTCTCTCCCTCATTTTAATTATTATCATGTAATTGCCTCCAGTCTTCATCTTCTTCACCTTTTCCCTCTGCACCTTGCTCTTTCCTAGGTCACTCCATCCCTCTGTGCCATCTATTCCTGCCTGTCATCCAGGGAAACCTTTTCAACCTTTTGCTGCAATTGCAATTGCTTCCCTGTTATGACCAATACTAGGATGTCCTTGAGGAGCTAGGAAAGGGCAGGAGCCACGGGAACAAGCTGGCAAGTTCCAGTGTGAAGGGGAGGTGTGCCTGTAACAGCATCTGCCTGTGGTGCTCAGGGACCTCACTGCTGCTCCCCAGCCGGTGTGCCCTGGGGAATACGATGGGGAAGTGGAGACACTCAGGCAGCAGGGCAGGGGGTGTAGGGGAAGACAAACAATAAGAATTAGCAGGACTTTAGGATGGACCTTAGAATAGAATGCGAGGACCCAGAGAGAGGTTCAAACTGTTACAAGTTCCAAAAGGCAAGGATGGTGTTGCGAAATGGATACCAGACCAGGCCTAGGAGAATGTAGAGCAACGGTGGAAGTCATGAAGGGTTGTGAGGCTTTAACTGTCAGCTGAGAATATTGCAGCAGCTTTGCAGTAACACCACAAGCCTGAACGTCAGATAAATAAGCAGCCTATAAACAAGCAAAACTCAATTCCTAGTTGTTACAGTATGGGTATGACTGTAAAACACAGAGTTAGACCCTGCACTTGTCCCTCACGTTGGTAACACCCCACGGCCTGAATCCCCAGGGACAGAGTCACACATGTGACTTCAGTCTCGGAGCCTGCTTTGCCTTTACTGCCACAGGTCCCAGTGCACACACCCAGGAGAGACAGCTTTGCCCACGCGGAAATGCAGCTGCTTCTAGGGTAGAGTCCAGCCATATCTTACAGGTCACCAGCACAGCAGGGGATGGAAAGAGTACAGACATCATGTCCCAGTGAAAGCAAAGGGCGTGTTGATTGAATTGACAAAACAACTTTCAAAATTAAGGGGAGTTCCAAGTTTGCTCTTCATCACAACACAACCCCAGACACATTCCTGAAGAGGCAGGCAGGAAAACAAAATCCAAAATCAAAAACCAGGCAAACCCCTCAGACTAAACTTATGTCTGTGAAGTAGATAGTTTTTCCCACCCCAGAGCAAGACAAACAGCACCCCCACTGAAAAGAGATGCAGTTTTTTGGAGTTCCTCACCTTTTCTCCTACCCTGCAGGTTTGATCAGAGAAATTGGTTTCTATTCTCCTGGCTATCATTAAGCTGTTAAATGCACCATTTTCACCTTGTTTTCCTTTTATTGACTGTCACCTTCAGAGCTCCTCATGGCAGTTTGCTCTCTCACTTCTACCTCCCAACTCCCTTTCCCTTCCAAGCAGACTGGCCCCACCCTCCTTTGCCAGCAGCTGAACACCACCACTGCCAGAGCGTCTATGAACTAGAGAACCACCTTCCCACACGATAACGTGAATTACTGCCACCAGACTTCACTTTTAATTGGCTACTGTTTTTTTCCATTTAAGTCAGTTGAAAACTACTCTTTACTCCTCAGCCTTCCCATTCTGGGCTTGGGTGCTCTTCAGGAGCTAAGTGCTTCTCATGATGGCAAGTTTCCTAATGCTATTCAGTCCCAAGACAGGGGACTTGCCTGCTTGCCTGTTCCCTGTCACCTAGCAGAAGTCAGAGGATGCCATCTCCTGCTGCTGTGGTGGGGGGGGTTTAGTACACACTTGCCATTTTAGTGCTCAGAACATTTGCTGTTTGTACAGGCACACACATTGCTCTCCTTCGATGTAAAAGCCCATGCCAGCAGAACAAAACCACCGAGAGAAGTGCAGTTTTACCTGGAAAGTAGGAGTTCTCACCTGGGAAAGCTGTGATGGGTTCTGCAGAGGAAAAACAAAGGCTCGCATTAGAGAGGGGAGTATTACACACCAAGACCCCAGTTCATGTCCCCGTTGATTCGCAGTGGCCAAGTGGAGCAGGCGTGTGGCTGTGCCCCACAGGAGCCACTCGCTGGGAACAGCACAGGGAGCCAGCCAGTCTCAGCCAGGACCAGGAGAAACCCAGCCCCAGCTGGGGACCAAACCGACGCAAAAAGTTTCGACTCAAACACGCTTCAGAGAAATATACCTCTGAGGCTGAGGGTCATTTGGATTCAGCCTGGCTGGCCTGAGTCATCCAATGACAAATCCTCACCTGGCCCAGTGATGAAACGCTGAAACCCCCTACATTTCCAAAAGTGGTTTTGGTTTCTGGGTCATCTCTGGCACTGTTACTCACACAGGAATTGTGTTAATTCTGGGCAGTGATGACCTGCTCCTCTCCATCTCACAGTAACAAGAAACAAAGGCAAGTGATATTTTTCCTTCTTTCAAGATACTTTGAAGAAGTAATCTATTACAAATTACTGGATCTGAAAAGCAATAATCGGTACTTACTACTGATTACTTTCTTGCAGAAGTAATAGACTTCTGATTATTTTTAGATTACTTCTGCATTATGCCTGTGAGTCACAGAAGCAGACTCTGGCTCTACTGAGTGCTATGAAATCATTACTCGAGTTCAAAATGCGAATGACACATTTGTCAAAGGAAAAAATTATTGTGACTTATTAACGTTCTTTCATGCTAAAAAGGAATCAGATTACTTCCAAGGATTATGTTTGAAAAAGCAGTAGCCTGTGCTGGAGTCAGCTATTCTCATGGCTCTGAAAGAGAGAGAGCAGCATGGTATCTCTACCATTCCATTATTATTTTGGTGAAATTGGAAATGACCCCTAAGTTATGTTAAAGTTTGCAGTGGGAGCCCTTTGCTGGAAATGATCTGAAACAAACATTCCTTATGGGTTTTAAGATCTACATTCAACTTCCTAGACTGGGTAAAATAATTTTGTGTAACAGTTTGGTGTTATTTTTTGGGCTGGAAATGCTTGAAACTTTGTAATTTATTAATGCTTTTGTTTTTGAAATATTAAGCTTTAGGTTCATGAGGCCCAAGATACAGTAACACTGGAGCTAGGTGAATTGCTGAGCTCCAAAGGAGTTAGATAGGAAATACTATTAGTGTTAATCATCAGTCTTGCTTCTCTTTAATGCCATAGAAGGCAAGAGATTAAAACACCACTGTCAAGCCTTAAATACCGGGAATTTGACATCTGAAGTATTAGCTCCTTTGGCAGACGGGAGACCAGCAGAGTTCAAAGCATCAAAGAAACGGGGACCAACGGTGCTTAAGAGCATCTCTGGGACAGTCCTAGTTCTCTGTTTTATTATCAGTGCTGGTTGCTGCACCATCTTCACCCTCACCTGCCCGCATAGCAGGGGCAAGCGATGTAACCAACTCTTCCCAAGCACAGTTTGCCCGGTACTTCCTCCCCTGAGAAACACCTCTTGGAAGAGAGTGTTTGTCCTATTTGGGCTAGGAAGCACTGGGATCCTCCCTTGATGGGGGAGAGAAGAGCAGCTTCACTGAATGGGGCCTTTCAAAGCCCAAAAGAGAGAGAGACTCTTCTCTGCTTTTTCCATTGGCTTCAGGAGGGTCAGACACTTCCTAGTGAAACATGCCTCTCCCAGGTCATGCAGAAGAGCAGGACCTCACTGCTCTGGGCAGCTCTCAGCACAGATCCCACTAATTGAATACTGCTAGTCCTGTGCTCAGCTGGGATACCTCTAAATCCACACCCGAGCTAGATGGCAATCAGAGCCATCAGTGTGACTGCAGGGATCTGCCAGCTAGAGGATAAGTGCAGGGCAATGGCTCCACCAGCAAACTGCTGAAAGACACTTTTTTTGCTCCTTTTTTTTTTTCCAAGTCCTCTCTGTCTTTACCTGGATTTTGGCCTGGTTTGGGAAATGGTGAATTCTAGGGCAAAAATTTCTTTTGTTATTCTGTTAACATTGCTATAAAACCTCTCTGCTGTTTTTTTTTCTTATTAGAGAAGACTCCTTTTGAACTCATCGGCCCCTCTAAGCGTGTAATACTGACTGACAGCTGGCTTCTTTTGTCCAGCACTTTCCTTTTAAATTTGGTGTATGTCCTTATCACATAGAATAGTCCTCAGTAACCCTCAGCTGCTCTTTCAGCTTTGCGTGGCAGAGACATGTGCTTCCTTCCCCTCACACCAACGCAGGCAGAGCCCCCGTCCCCCAGAGGCTGAGTTGCCCTCATTTCTTTCATGGGCAAGGAAAGTCCCAGCTGAGATCCAGAAACTCCTGGTAACTCAGCCGGGGGAGAGGTGTCCCACTGACAGCTTGCAAGCCAAGGCTCTCCAGCCTGAGCTGCCCCTCCCTCCCTGCCCCGCGGCGGGATGCAGCACGTACCCATGCAGTTCTCCAGCGGGATGTCGGTGCCCAGCCGGATGTCATCCAGGGCCAGCTCTCCCGAGCGGCCATTGCGGATAAGCCCCTCAAACACGATCTGTGGGAAATCGGGACAAAAATGTCAATGCTAAGCTGGAAAGCAGGGAGTGGCTGCTGCTCCCAAGGGAAAGGGTGGGAAATTGCTCCTGGCTTTCCCTGCAGACCTGTGGATCACCTGAGACTAGTCCTGCTTCCTTGCCCTGCCTCTGCCACCCCTTTCCCAGGGAAAGCCGCTGTGCAGGGATGGGTTCAACAGAGAGATCTTTGCCTGGCCTGGCAGCACTTGGCTTGCAAGTTGTTCAATTAAATGCCTCTCATGAGGAATAAAGACTCAGTGAACCCCCCCTAGGCCGGCACAAATGGTGCAAGTGGCATAACTCTGAGTTACTGCAGCAGCAGCTTTGGCCCATGGTATTAACTGAGAAAAAGGAAGGGAAGGACACAAAATGCACAGCTACATTAACTGTAAAGTGCTGTTCCCATCAACATTACATAAGAAGTATTGAAATGTCAGAGGAGAAGGGTCAGCTTATTCCTACTTAATCACAGGCAAAACATATTTACAAAACTAAGTAGAGTCGTTAGCTCTAAGAACTGCTGAGTGGAGACACTTGCAATATTTACATAATGACGCCATTATTCAGCTAATGCTGGTATAGTCACGTTTAGCACACAAAATAGTCAGCCAGTGCCCGTCATTCTTCTCTGTAGGCATATTGTGTTTTCTGGTATTTTATTAAAAAGTCAAAGCCATACAAACAAACCAGTCAGGCAGCTCCAGTGCAAAGCTTTTGCTTTATATCCCCCTGCCTACTCTCAAGGCATTGGAATAGGCTGCCAAGGGAAGTGGTGGAATCACCATCCCTGGAAGTGTTCAAAAGGCTGGATGTGGCACTTTTGAATATGGTTTAGTGCTGCACATGGTGATGCTGGGTTAATGACTAGACTTGATGATCCTGGTGGGCTTTTCCAACCCTAGTGATACTAGGATTCTAAGGGTCCAAATAATTTCCTAGGGCTATGTATTTCACAAACCTCCTCTCCCCATATTAGGTGCCCCCTTTCATCTAGGGTGCCTGGGATCCATGCCTGCCTGCAAAGACACCTCCCTGAAGGGCTGGGCATCTGACTGCACAGGCGATGGAATGTCTTGGCTGTGGGTCCCAAGCTCGGGCCCTCAACCCGCGTGGGAGGCAGCAGTTTGGAGGAGTTAGTGGCCTGAGAGCAGCAGCTCCCTGGGCCGGGGTCAGGGCTGGGAGCTGGCTGGAGCGAGGCTCCCCAGCAGGGTGGTCACTAAAGTGCTGCCTGAAACCTGCAAGCCCGTGTTCCCTTCTGCGCTGGAGGGTGCTGGGTGCTGTGCTGACGCTCATTAACAAGTGACAACAGCAGCCCTGTCTCCCTGGCAAACGGCACGCTGCCCGGAAGGGCTCACCATGCCAAACACACTCCTGGAAGCAGCAGCCTCTCCACGGGGTGCTGGTACGGCTGTGCCAGAGGGGCTCAGGTGGCTGTGGCAAGGCAGCACAGTTCCCTTCCTCCCTTCAGCTCATCCCTTCTCTTCCACTGATCTTCTGACAGTGGGACAGGGCCTTGATCCCACAGGATTGCACCCAGCCCTCTGATCTAGTCTAAGGTATCAGAGAAGAGGATTCACGAACGAGCCCGCATTCCCTCTTCCTTCTCCTATGCAACACCTGCAGCTGAGGCTGGAGAATGGCTGTTTGCTGCCCATCTTTAAGAGCTGGCTGTGCTACCTCCCACTGGAAATGCTTCCCATTTCTCCTGGTTGCTGGGTTTGCTCCCTGGAGTTGCACATCTGCCTCTGGTCAGACTATCTGATGACCTTCAGTTGTAGGGGGAAGAAATGCACAAAACAAAATGAAAAAAAAAAGAAGAAAAAAGAAAAACGGAGAATATTTGCAAAATGGGAGATCTGAGGAATATGAAAGGCAACAGGCTGAACAAAGGCCCAAGTCTGTGCAAAAGACGGGCACTCTCAGAATAACAAACTGTGTAGCTTAGTTACTATGGTAACTTAAGAAACACAATGAAAACAGCCACATTCCCTAATGATGAATGGGCCCAGGCTCTGAAACACTGAAATCAAGATGCTGGAGAAGTCTGCCTGGTCCAGCACACCTTCTGCAAGCATCTTACCCGGTACTCCATGTCGTAGCTTGGCAAAATGATGCGGCCTTCCCTCCACTCCTCCCCTTGGTCCTCTGTGATGACCCACAGTGCCTTGTGCTCCTGGCTGGCTTCCCGCCAGACCCGCAGCATCACCCCATTGCTGCCCCATGCCTGGTACTGGAAAACCATGCAGACAGCACTCTGAGGCAGATAGATGGTGGGGCTGATGAGCCGGGCTCGCTGGCCTTCCCGCCTTCCGCTGCTTTGCAGTTGCAGGTAATTCTTGACATCTGTTCAGAGAGGAAAACACCATTCTGTTATTCTCTGCAGCCACTGGCAACAAGTGTCTCACCTCCTGGCAAGTGGCTTTGGCAGTGCTGCATGGCACTGCAGCTCCATGCCTGCAAAAGTGGGGTCTCACACCAGCACCCTTTGTGTGCTCATCCCCCCTGTGCAGCCCAGGCAGGGCATCACGTCACACCCTTCCCTCATCAGCCACCACCCTCTCCCTTGGTAGGAGACCAACAGCAGAAAGTGGTTAAGAAAAAGACTGACATAATTAGGAGAAGTTAAAAAGCTGTAGTAAGTTATTGTCAGAGGAAGTGATGCCACGATAATTGCATTGGCAGGGGGTATGTGTGTTTATTCTGCTGGGAGCTTCCTCAGTGATCAAGCCTGAGGTGGGTTTTTCTAAATGCCAGTGTTGAAAACTCGTCTTGTTTTGAAGTTACACACAACAAAATGAAACTCTGGCTCTGAGTTTTTTTGTAATGCAGCAAAACAGCCTCTAAAGCACAGCACAGAGGAAGGACATGGACCCGATGAGTGAATCGTGCATAGGTGACAACTGGGTGGTTGCAAACTCGAAGGTAGCTGAGATACATACAACAGAGGATTCACTTGCTCTAATATTACATTTAAATTGTGCCACATTTTTTGTCAGTCCTCGGGGAGGAGAGATTTGATACACTTGATATCCCAGGAGAAGTTCAAGGCTGAGGCTGGAACAGGAGATATTTGATCTGAATACCAATAGCAGCAAAAGCCCATGGATACAAATCCCCAGGCACACCTGACTTTATCTGGAATCAGTGGTTTGCAGCCCTCTGTGATGAAAAGCCTCCTCAAGGAGTTTCCCATTTGCAGCTTGGATGTCTGAAGTCCCTTAGCACAGACTGAAAGACAAGCGTGTAGCTCAAGTGATCCTTACCTGTCCCCCCACGATGACCAATATCAGGACGGAGTGCCTTGGGTTGCTCCAGCAGCAGAGCTGCAGTGCAAGGTGACCCAGACAGGCCAACTACAGATATTGCTGGATTTTGCATTTTGCTCAACAGAGGGACGCGCATACTTGCTCTTGCTGGACAGTGGGCAAGTGCCACTGGTGCTTCATGCCAGCACGTGCCAGCCCAGGCACAGGAGGGTTATCTCTGCCCCAGAACTACACTGAAGGGTGTGCCACTTCCTTCCCTCACGTCTTAGCCTGCTGCACCTGATGGGCCAAGTTCTGAGCAGCAGCTTGCCCCTGCCTGCCCTGCTCCCGCTGCGGCTTCAGTGCCCACAGCAATGGCAAGAGCAGCGTCTGTACTCAGAATGTTTGCAAAGTGCACTCAAAACACCTCCAAAACTTAAACCAGAGAGACCTGAACTTGGAATCCATGAAAGACACGTCCCACCCAGAAAACAGCAGCTGACCTCACTGCTGCTCAGCAGTCAGGTGACATCGCAGCCCAAGGGAGATCAACCAATGGTGCTGGCCCTGCTGCAAGATTGTCAGTGCCAGAGAGCAGAAACCAACCACTGTGAGCTACACAGCTTTCTGAAATAAATTTAGGACAAGATAACAGGAGTATTTGCCGTCATTCTACTCCTAGCATGTATGATCAAAGTACTTCAAAAGCATATCCACTCCTATGAACTTTCACTGATTTTGCTGTGTGAAGGACAAATCTGTTCCCGACTGGCCACATAAAGAAAGAGCAACATTTTTAGTAATATTTTCCAGCACCTATGAAATGTCCCTGGGCCACTTGGCACTTTGTGCCAACAAACAGTAGCAGAAAAAAAAGATGAAAGTGTGTTTGCCCACTCCTGCTTGAGTGAATCACTTGAAAAAGAACCATGCCGTTTTCTAATGGAGGAGTGTTCTTGTGATTTACCTCAGAGTGGTAGTAGTGGAGGAGGAGATGTGGGAGATAAACAAGTGGAGGAATTAAAAAAAAGAACAAGCTGTACTCCATGTCTGAGGAGTGATAAGGCATAATAAGTCATCAAGGTCTCCTGAATTAAAATCCTCTTTTTGTAATTCACTACAAGCCTCTTCAAATAAAAAAGCAGCAACAAGAAAAGAACAGCAACAACAAACAAGGGAGCAAATCAGACTGCAGTCATACACTTATCTCACAGCTGAAATGGTCTCACAGGCAAATCTTTAATAAAAGCACTAGCCAGGCTCAAGAATGATCAAATCCAGATCCTCAAAGTTCAGGACCAACCTTTGGTGCCAGTATCTAAGCAGCCTGATTGCGTGCAGGGTTTTGAGCCATTCTTGGACCCAGCCAAAGCCCACAGCTGACCAGAGGGGACTATTCTAATTGCAGCTGGACACCTCCCATTATCCATACCCTGGGAGCCAGTGGTATCCAGCGTGGCTGCCTTGCCACTTCAGCAGAAGAGCCTGTGTGCCTCTGAGTCACATCCCTCCTGCCCGGGTTGACACTGACCTTCTGTTTGTTCCCATTCCTATCAGATTGTGAAATCAAAGAAACTCCTGAACTGCAGCCAAAACTAATGCTCCCCTCCGCAACACAGGATCTTTCAGAGCTTTGGGAACCCTCTATCTCCTGTGCTCCCTGCCCAATTCTTGCTCAGGCCTACAGAGCTCTCCAGGACCTGCAGTCAGTCCCAAGGGCTGCAAGGAGGCTCAGTCTTTGGGAGGTGAAGCCAGTTGCTCCCCTGTAAGTAGCAGTGGCACCATGTGCTCTTGCTCTTGGTACCAGTACCAGTTTCTGGAGTGGAAAGCTGAGTGCAGGCAGGCATGACTTTCTATGTCATTTGAAGATGAATTGGCTGGATCAGTCTAATGGCTAGTTGGACCTTCGGAAAAGCCCTAAAAATTTGCTGAGACTGACTGAATAAGGGCACTGTGGAGCTAATTGTTGGAACAGCATGTGGAAGCCCGGTGGTTCCAGTAGTCACTCTGTTTGATACAGTAAATGGAAGCCTTTGGCACAGAAAGCATCTGAAAGGCTGATTTCTCCTGTTAAAACACTTGAAGGGAGCTTTGCAACGATGAGCTGATCAATTCTTCCAGGATCAGAAATGCATTTTAATCTCTTTCCCAGAACTTTACTCTGCAGTCTTTATTCCAGCTAACACGACAGCTACATCCCCCACAGAACTAACACTGGTAGTTCAAAGCACCGGCTCAAAAAAGGCAGGACAAACCCACTCAGGCATTTTACCACTGTTTTGCAACTGATGCTATGGCATAAATCTTATGGAAGATTTATGGGATCATCTGGATATAAGGGAGCCAGTAATGTGAACATGGAACCACCCCAGCCAGACGATGGCAGAGCCCCTCGTGTGTGCATGGCAGTGAGTCCTGGATAAATCACCAGCTGGGCTCTGCAAACCAACCATCTGGGCAACACAGTTTCCTCTTGGCACACCTGTCCCCTCCTGCTAGGAAGCCATCTGAGAGGACATTAAGGGCAGTGGGGGATGAAGCCTCACAGTTTGGGTCAGGCTGCAAGCACAAGCCACAGCAGCCACCCCCTCTGCAAGGTCAGCTTGGGTCCTGCACATCTCACCCCATCTCTCAAGAAAAGCACCTTCCCTCATGGATCTCAGCAGCACATCTGGAGGTGTTCCAGCAAAACCTGTTGGGCAGCATGTGCACAAGCAATTACTGAGATTTCAGATTCCCTCCCCATTTTCCCCTCGCTGGATATTGTTGAGTTACAGCTGCTGCTCCTATGGAGGCACCACATGAATTGCCTTCACTTACATCCCTCCAAAGGTCGCTGCACTCTCCTTCGTTGCAGAGCTTGATTCACTTGTGCTTTAGTTGGCAGCACTGCAGCCCAGTGGCAGCCACCTCTGGTCTGTCAAATCCCATAGGTGACCACACTGCTCTGGGCACTGTCTGCTGCCTGCACGGCCCAAATGCCACCCCAACAACACTGTGTCATGGCCAAGGGGACATCCCAGTGGCACATGATCCTGCTGTTCTTCTGGGGCATGTGAGGTGGAAGCTGCATCAGCTCTTGCCATTCCTGGGGAGCAGATCAGCTCAGATGCCCTCATGGCTGCAGGGTGGTCTGGTAGCAAGGGAATGGCATCTGCATGAATATGCAGATTGAAATTGGATAGTTATATTTTTAATTTTTTGGCAAATCATGCAAATTCACCTCAAAAGGCCGCCACTATAATTTCATGACAGGCCTCTCCTCAATGACAGACTTTCATTTAGGATGGGAAGTCAATCCTCCATAAAACTAATATTTATATTAACTAGATCACTGCATCTACTGGAAAATCCCCTCAATTTTGATTATGTGTTAATTAGCCTGCCAAGTCCTTGCCATTTCAGTCTCTAAATCAGCCCGTCAAAAGGCATAAAATCCCACACTTACCCAGAACCAAGCTCTCAGCCCGCTCTCCGGAGCCTTTCTAATGGACCTGCCATTACATCCTCTCAATTAAGCCTCACGCCCTCAACAGCATGGAGCAACGATGAGTCCTACTACCTCCCCCAGGGAGTGCAGGGAAGGCACAGTGTCCCTGACAAATCAAATGCCAAGCAGAGCCTGACATTTATCCCAAGTGAGCTGCTGGCCACCAAAACTTGTCCTTTGGCAGCGTGGCAGGCCCCCTGCCTGCCCCTGTGCAGGCTGCAGGCACGAGCAGGCTGGTGCTGCGCTGCACAGGCTGCGCGCTGCCGCCGGCTCCTGCACGCACTCGCTTTCCCCAGTGCTGCTCTGTGACTCACTGCTGCGAAGCCATGGAGTGGTGCACACGCTGAGGTTTGGGAGACGGTGTCTTGCTTTGCAGAGAGCATTCCAGGCTGCTTTTTAAAGCGGGAATGTCACTGGTGGTTGGGTCCAAAAAGTGACTGAGGCAAGCAGTGAGCCCCAGAGAAATGGTTTCTTCTCCTCTGCCTCCAGCCCAGCCCAAGCAAACAGGGGCTTTGCTGGAACAGACCATGGCCATACCTCTTTCTCTCCTGAAAAAGACAGTATGGGCACACGGACAGCCAGAGCCTGGCCCTAGCCTGCAGCCAGGGAACTCACACAGCCCAGCTGATGCTCAGCAAACCTCTTGTGATCGGGGTGCTGGGGTGTCCCAGCTCTGCCATGCTGTGGGCAGCCAGGGCACAAAGGACTTTTTAGCATTTGCTCTCCTCACTGTGCAAACGAGAGTCAGGAGAGACATGTACAGCTTTGCTGAGAGGCAGTCTGCACCACACATGAGGGGAGCGAAGAGAGACAGAGATGGATATGTGGTCTCCTTCCCACAGCGTGCAGCTGCTCACTCATTGCACAGAAATGCTTGACTTTCATACCACCCCACATGTAAAACTCCTTCCTACTTCAAAGGACATAGGATTGACCCTTGAGGTCAAAATGTGTCCCCAAGGCACAAGCCCTGAGACTCTCATGAGAGTAAGTGCAGACCCACTTCAGTCCAGCCCTGCTCTGTTAACGCCATGAAAACCTTTCTGCTGGTTTGGACACAGTAGAATCAAGACCTTCAGGCAGCAGTTCTCATGGATTGCAGGAAAAATATGAAACTTTCCCTTTTAAAGATCCCATGGGAAAAACACAGGAATGGTAAGGGGTCACCATCAGCTTAAAAACAGCTTAACATTTGTTTCTCTTAAAAAATAAGCTCTTACGAAACTTCAGAACACTATAAACACTCCTCTGCTGAAAACACTTTGAAACAAATAAACCTTCCCCTGCAGTGCCCGCAACCCAAATGAGCAGCATTCCTGACCCTCAAAGCCAGCAAGGCTGTGGCCCACAAGAGAAGCTCTCAGTGGGTTTTTGTAGCCCAGCCCAAAAGCTGTGTGGTCAGGGGAGCTGCAAGGTTAAAAGTGCTTCCTTTTCTGTGTGCACGTACAGCTGCCAACATCCGAACAACACAGGGTTCATGATGTTGCCAGGGCTCTGACCCTGACGCTGTGTTCACCCAAAGAAGCAGCAATACATGGTAAAGCTGCAGATCCCACAGTGCTCTTCTAGAACCACAGGGTATTTACTTAGGCACTACAGGAAAAGGGAAGGGATAAAAATGAGCAAAACACAGAGATTCCAGCTCTTCAGTACTGGCTTATTAGTGTAGCATCACTGGGAGCAATACAATCACACTGACCAGCGAAGGACACAACTCAGGATCTTTAGAACCTTCAGGATCAAGACCCTAGTGAAACTCAAAGATGGTGAAAAGTTGGGGTGCCCAAGTTATCAACCCAGATTTATTTTCAGGTCTTAAGACCTTTATCTTGACACCAATGGCATGCTGCCATTGCGTGCAGCAGGAGGAGGGATGAAATCTCATTGAAACCTGAACTTGTTGCTCCTTGAAGCTTGCTAGGTGCAGCTAAGGGGAATCTTTCTACAGATGGGAAGCATCTGAAAGTCCATAGAGGGAAAAATCCTGGCAATCTCTTGTGGGGGCATGGAAAAGGGAGCCAATGGTATTTTCTAGGCTTGCAAAGGGCAGGTAGCAGTTGGAACCATGCTGGGCTTCTGCTGAGCTGGGCAGTTTGGGTCCACTTTCACCAATGAGGTGCCCAGACATGTAATGGGAGCCTGCAGGAGAGGACGTGGAGTTAATCCATGGTGTGAAGAGCCCAAGGAACACAGGGCTAAAAAAAGAAATGCAGAGCTGCCTGAAAGAGTATCTTGGAAATAAAAATAGTGGAATGAGAGCAGTGGGTGTCTTGTCAGTCTTAAGAAGTTCTCCGTGCCAAAGACAAGGAGGAATTGCATGGAGCGCATAAAATGAAATTGGGAGATATCTGAGGAATTCAGGCCTGTCTCTCAGCAGACTTTTCTAATCAAGTGCCTCACAGAGGATATTTCACCATGGTCATTTCCTTCTCCCTCTCTCTTATGCAGACTGAGCCAGGGCTCCTCCTTTCATTATTATTTTTTCCTTTTTAATTTTGATTTTTGTTTTGCCATTTTCAAAAGAAGTAGAAACACATTCCACATAGCTCTTAAAGGCACAGCACACTTCCTTGCTACCGTGAAGCAACCATGGCCTCTAGCCTGGGCCACCACCTTTAGATCAGAGTAAATTTGGCTCCAGTAGCCTTGAGTTCCCCTTAGCTTTTGCCCTTCCTCTAACCAAGCACAGCTGCTCTCCTTCACCCAACTGCTCACCCCAGGGTGGGGAATTCACAAGCAAAGACCACCCCGAACAACGGCTTTTCATTCCTTGCTCCCTGGAGTCTGAGCCTGAATTTTCTAAGTAGAAACAAAGGTCTGGAGGGAGCACGAGGGAAGGGCAGGGGAAGAATGGGGGAGTGTGAACCAAACAATGCTTTGATTCTGTCCCCACCAAGGAGCTGGCATTGCTTCTTTTTCATGTTTCTCCAGTTGCCTTTAAAAGCTGTGTGGGGAAGAAAAAAGCAAATAGTTGCTTCCTTTTGTGTCATGTCTTCCTAATTTCTAAGAGCAGGACCAAAGTGAGGCATGGCAGTGACGCCTTTGTATTCCGACTCTTCTGCAGCCCCGTGCTGTGGGGGCAAGGCAGTGGATGCCCACAGATGTCAGGATGGCCCACACCCTTGTCTGAGCCAGACAGGAGGCAGATCCAGGACAGTGCCCATGCTGATCCCTCAGCCTGTGCTGGTGTTTGCTGCTGGCTTCCCCCACTGCTATGGGTAAGTCACTTCAGCCCCCTGGAGCCACCTCCTCCTCCTCTTCGCCTGCCCACACAGCCCATGACTTGTGGGCAGTGCTGGAGTGCCTGCCTGCACCCCATCAGTGCTTCAGTGCCTGACTCCACACAGCACCCTAAGGGAGAGCTCTCCACACTGGCACAAAAACAGACCATTGAACTCGGTAGGACGACATTCCCCAGCCCCAGCAATGAAACTGTGCAATTCATAACTGAGAAAAAGGAGAAAGAGCAGAAGAAGGGTAAAAACCAGGACTGCATACTGAGCTGTCTGAGGCAGCACCAGCCTCTCCTGGGCTACAACAGGATCTTCTAAGAAACTATGGCCAACTAATTGTAGGGAGACCCAGGGGAAAGGAAATGAAATGAAAAATTGAGTCTGAGTTATAAAAATAAGTAATTTTTATCCTACTTGCAGGAGACTTATATTAATTAAACATTATTACAGTGAATGAGATGGGGAGGGTTATTAAGTCTGGGCCTGGCTGTAAGTGTTCTCTCCTGTTGCCTGAGGCTCCACTGAGCTCTAGATATTAATCTTCTAAAGCACTCAAATGCTGAAGAGATAAACACTTGAAATATGAAAATATTTTTCTCCATAGCAGACACTGTGTCCCTATGTCATGCCAAAGAATTTTTCAGATGTCCATATGGGCTGCACTTACAGCATTACCGTGTCTCTTAGAAAAAAGCTAAGCACCTCAGGAGCTGAAGAGAGAAATGATGTGTGCATTTGTGTGGGGGTGATTTGTGTGTGGAGATGTAGCAGATTCTCCTCTTCCCATATGTTTCTGGAATACATATTTTCCTCTTTAGCACTGCCTACCAGGTGTTGGCTGCACGGCTTTCCAACTGGCTGGCGGCACTGCCAATCTGGCCAGCGACTCTGCCAGGTGGCTAACAGGTTCGCCTGAATGTTTGCATTCCGAGACTCAACCTTACCAAGGGGAGGGCGAGGAGGAGCCCACATCATGCACGGCTCCCTGGAATCACCAGGCATCAGGGCAGAGCCCAGGACAGGTAAGATCAGCCAGCTCGCCGGCAGGAGCCTTGACTTTCACAAGAATGACTGAGAGTGAAGAGGTGCTACAGTGACACAGCCTACTGCTATAAGGAAATTGTCAAATGTTCTTCGTGCCAACCATGCCACAAAGTCAATGAGGGATAAGGAAAGCACACTAGTCCTGGCGTGAGTTCCAAGATGTGAAGCTGAAGAACTTGATCTATCAACCACATTGCCAGAGGCAGGCTCCCTTGCAACCCATGCCAGCACATCTCAGTGAGGTCCTCCATAAATTAGGCTCTGTCACAGTCATGCAAATCTTCTGCTTCCAAAGCACGAATAGAAAAAGAGCAAAAGTCCAACAGCAAGAAGCTGGCATTTTCAGCATTCTTAGGGCTTAGCTCATCCTTCACTTGGAGGAGACTGAAATCCAGCCTCTGCAAGCCCAGAGTGCAGAGTAGCTGAAGACTATAAGCAATCTGAGTAACATATGGGAAAGGAAGAAATGCATTCTGGGGAAAAAGCACTGGATCCTACAGAGGACATTTGGATCAGGATGTGGAACAAAGCCTGGGCTAGCCTTCACAGTCCCATGGGGTTCAAAGCCTAGTGTCTGATTCAAGGCTATCTCAAGAGGACAGTTAGTATAATTCAGTGCCAGCGGTCACAGTCCTATAAATAAGTCATGAACCATACAGTAAAGCATCTGAAAGTTTCCATAAAAGAAGTTCAGCTTTGCACAGCTCTCGCAACTCAGGATAGCTGTGCAATAATCATTCATACTGTTCACGTGGAGAAAGCCCCATCAGCTCTCTCTTCCCTCCTTTGGTATTTATCATCTTACCAGGCACAGTGTCAGGGCTTGGTTCAGAGTTGCCAATCCAGGTGCCTGTAGGCTGAAAAGACCACGTATAGCCGGTTGCCAAGTCGTGTGACCAACCACAAAGGTCTTCAGGAAGATCAAAGTTGCAGTTGAAGTTTGCAGGGAGCTGGAAATCTTATAAAAAGAAATAGAAGCAAAATAAAGTCGGATTAAAAAATGACCTACCCATGAAGGTTTGCTATTAAAAAACAACCCAAAACTAAAATAGCTGGCAAGCCATCAAAACTGAAGAAAGCATGAAATCTCACTCACACTGATGCTTTTAACCTATCTCACATTTCCTCAGCTCCAAGGATCAGCCTTAAGTTCTGCATCATCAAAATGTTCACACCACGTCCTGTGGCTAATCCACCAAACTAAGCAAATATAAAAGCAAGAAGCAAATGCTTCCAGACTCTAATCAGCACCTTCTCTTCCTCCCCTAGAGTGGTCAATATTAAATGCCTTTTTAAATGTCAGGGAAGAGTCCTTCCTGAGTGCCCTGTGCTCAGCAGTTCCTGCCTGGCTCCAAAAGGAGAATCTCAAGTGCTACAGAAACCCAGCTCCTGAGTGACAGACCTAGCCACTTGCACCAGACGGGAGCTGTCTGTCATCCTGGAGAGCTGTCACTCACTGCTTCCTACCTTCTCGTGGAAATGTTACCAGGGAAAACGTGGGGCCACCATGAGCTCAAGCTTTTGGATTCTGAGTGAAAGGAGCCAGCCTCTATTTCTAGCTCTGCTATGGACTCACCACATGGTTGTTGGGTGAGTCCTTTAACTTTTCATCTTGAAACAGGAGCAGAATTAATTCCCCTGTGACAACAGCTTTGAAAGCTCTGGAGAGCTTTCCTGCAGAGACGGGGCTGTGGGCATGCGGGCACACGCCAGGGGCTGCATGTGGCAGTGAGGCAGCTGCTGGCTCCCTCGGTTGAGGGAATCAATCACTTGGCATGGAGGCTGCAGAAATGGTCTGAATCCATACCAAGCACTCAGCGGACATGCACGTCTGAGCCTAATTATAGGCCAGGATTTTCCTGAGCAAAGAGGAAGTTTTAAATCACAGTGCCCACAAAGTGAGCGATAGCCAGAAGGAGGTGAGTGACTCAAGTGATAGGCATCAGGGGAACTTCACTGCAAGGGGCAGAGGGCTTTTTTTACATGCTCCCACTCCAAAATAAAACAATGCAGATCATGGATCCTTTTATTCCAATCTAACCTCGTACCCTGGAGAGCAGCATTGTTTCTGTTTGGCTGTCATAAATCTGATTGTCCAGAGAAACACACTCATTGTTTTATGGAGTATGAGAATGAAAACTGTTGCTAAATCTGAGGGAAGCTGACAGGGAGGCTGGTTCCACGCTCCACAGCATACTCTGCTTGCTCTCTTGCCCTGGATTGCACCCAGGAATTGTGTTCTTGCAGAGACTGTTACTGGCCTAAATTTCCTCTCAGCAGTTTCCCAAGCGCCTCAATGGGTTGTAGGGTTGCATAGGCTTATCACGAAGGCAAAGCAATAAGAATCAGGCCCTTTGAGCTACTTCTGCAACTTACATTTCTAGAACTAAAGTACAGCAGGATCCCCATGGGAGGTGTGAAAAAGCCAATTAATGTTCTTATTTTTATTTATTTATTTATTTAAAAACCCATTAATTTTTTATCTGGGACTGAAAGCTGAAGTGACAGAAGTCCTAGGAGCTGTCTCAGAGGATAGTTTTTCCTTGTGAGATTCTCGTTGAAGTCCTTGTGTAAATGCTCCAGAGCTGGGGCCCAGGCTCTGCTGTCACGCCCAGGGGAATGCATTTCCTGTACACTGCACTGTACAACTAACCTTGCACAGCTCTGTCAAGCCCTCTCCTCTTCATCTGGACATTTCACAAGCTTTAGATGCTCACACCCCCCTTGCAAGAAGCAGAATATGATGCCTGCTTTTACAGATAGGGATTTGAAGCAGAGAAGATTAGCCCTCCCCCAGCACTGGGTCTTAACAAGCACAGCATGGGGTTTAAACTAACATTCGGCTTCTTCCATAGTCAGAAGAAGCAGGCAAGTGCTACAGATACCAAACATTTAATGCACATCTGACAGCCTGGGTGGATGAAATCCTGCGTGGAGTTAGTGTTCCCCTCTCTCTACTGCCCGCACAAGGAGCCCACACACTGTCCTCTAATTTTAAGCCGCTGATGTTAGGGAAGATGATCTTTAAGCAGATAAGTTTTCAGGACGTCAGTCTTCGATATATGTTGTGATTTACTTCCACAGTTGTGACTTCTGCAAAAGGACCCCTACATACCAGGCAGTCTGAATCACCTTGAGTTTATGACATCAGCCAAGGGGGTCTGGAATGGAGGTGGTTCTAAACAGGGCACTAAATGAGTTTCTTCAGGTCATGTAAGGAAGCTGGGAGAGCAGCTCTTCATGTCTTGTACCCTAGGGACCAAATTAGTTGCTATCTCTTGCTCTTCCATCCTTCCTTGATAGAACTTATCAGATCTTGGCAGATTTGTTTATGGGTTGGTTTTGTTTTTTTTTTTTAATCCTGGCCTATCACTAATAATATTACTCTAAGCTTTCCAGGAATCAGCCCCATGTATTTGAGCTAATGGGAAGATAAGAGTATTTTCTTAGCTCTTAACCCATCAGTTATTGAGATAAAGATGTGCTGCTCTGATACATACCTTCCTCTTCTCCACAGCTATCACCACAGTCGGTTGCTTCTGCATCAGTTGGGTATGGAGTGGTGGTCTCTTCACTCTTCAAAGTGGGCACCAGCGTCTCTGCAGTGGGCTTGACATCTGAAAAAAACAGAGTAGAGAAGCTGTTTGCAACAGACAGTACAAGAAGCCCAGGTAGTAGAAACAAGGCAAAAAATGGTTTTCTCATGTTCTTATAATGGCAGGAAGAGATAGAACAAGTATGCCATGAGATTTCCACGTGCTGCAAATGTCAGCAAGGTTTGAACTTCAAGTGAACTGTCTTTCCATATGGGAGTTCTATGGATTTGGAATTCCCACTGAACAAGCCTCTTCTCTAGACATACACACTACTTTTTCTTTAATTTTTTAATCTACAATCTACACTGGTGTTGGCAATCCACTTAGCTGTCATTACTGGATAAGTGAGATCACAGGCAGAACATCTTTTTCTTTCATAAAGGCATATGACACGTTAAAAAAACACACACAACATTCCCACCAATTGTGCCAATTTATAAAACAAGTCACTCAAACCCACAAATGATGTAACCGCAAACGGACCCAGAGGATCCCCTAGTGAGCGCTGGCTCACTGCAGAAAGCATCTGGTTTCACACTCCAGGCTCCTGACTACGCTTTCAAAGTGTCTCTGTCCAATTTCCCTTTCTCTAACATGGCCCATGTGTAACAACCTCCAAGCAGGTGTCAGGGGAAATTTAAGCAAGAAAGGGAAGGATATTAAGATCAACAGTAAATGACATTAGGTTCCAGCAAACTCTCCTTTTATGGGTGCATTAAGTGGAGTACAGCAGACTTGATTCTTTCCACTTTTAAAAAGAGGCAGCTTTGCTCAGTTATGTGTGATTGTGTTTCTTTGTCGGCACCCTTCAGGATATCATTTAATAAAGCCAGAAGCAGGAGGAAATGGCTAAATACATGGAATATTTTCCATAGGCTCCTTTATGCCCTTTTATTTTCCTGTTATTAAACATGTTGTACATAAACTCTCAGGGTTTTTTTTTTTACTTTTTTTTCCAGTGGCTGTCTTTTGCTCAGGATAAAATACCAAATAACCTCAAAGTCTTTTAATTTGTAAGTTCAAATTTGTTACAACCCTATAAAACTCCAAATGCAACCAAGAAGCAAATTGCAAGCAGCCAGGCATAGAAAAATGTCATTAAAAAAAAAAGAAAAAAAAAAAAAGCAGCAGGTGAAAGCAACATATCAAAAGCTGGAACTTATTTGGAGCTGGTACATTTTTTTAGGTTGTTGTTCCTGTATATCAAGATTTATAGCTGAAATGTGACAATGTGGAAGGACCTTGAAAGCCAAGTCCCATATGGGACACAGATGCTGAGCGGATGTAAATCAACAGTGTTGCATTGCCCTGGACAAGCCGCAGAAATATATCTTGAAAAATCAGTTACCATGGCAGAGCTGCAACACGATGGTTACAAGAGATAATGAAAATAACAGGCAGGACAGCGTCATGTGTGAAATGGAAAGTGAAAAAGAGAGATCTTGCTTGCTCGCTTTCGCACTCCCTCCCCGGCCCTGCAAGTGTCTGTTCGACTGGTGGTAACTGCTAATCAAAATGCAAAGTCACTGAGCAATTGAAACCAGATGTTTGGAACTTCAAAGGAGAGAAACCCAGCTGCAAGTGAACATTCATCATTCTCCACTCTTCAGAGGAAAAATTTTGGCAGGTCTTTGAAAGAAGCCAATTGCTGACTGCCTGCTTCCCAGTTTTTGAGTTACTAGCCAGCTAGTTTGTGAGCCCAGTTGCGGCTGTTACCTGTTTAACTCAGTAATTAAGATGCTTGTTGCTGATAAGAAATAGAAACACCGGGGCGGGGTGCACATGGGCTTAGACCCTTACTTGAAAATATTTTTAATTGTCTTGTTTTAATCCATTTCTTAATCTTGTTTCCAAGCAAGTGCAATTGCCTGGGTTTTCGCAGCCACTTTTGTAACGTGCCTGGGTCCTCCCCGCAAAGGAGGGCTCTGTCTTGGCATTGTCAAGGCCTGCTGCATGTAGCCAGCCTGGATTACGCATGCAGATAATGCCATGGGCTATCTCTGCTCGCCAGGTTGCATCAGGGATATAAATGCTTTTTATAACGTGGTGAATCCACAAGATTACAAGCCCTGCTCTGATTACAAAGCTGAACGCCTGTAGATTAATAAGGCTACGGATATTTATGACCTGGCAGTTGAGTTTTAAACATTACAATGTGTAAATTATTACCCAGACTGGGAAATGACCATAAAGCACCTTGCCTGGAAAACACATGTGCTGTTGCTACTGATATTGAAAATGAGCATGGGCACACATCTAAAAGAAAATTTGGGCCAAAAATAGCACAAGAAGTTAAGGACAACAAACCTCTCTTATTCTCTAAATTGGAGGAGTGCAGTGGAAGGGCTGGCATGCACGTGGTTGGAGGTCCTGTGTGACTGCCTCCCTTTATGGCAGTGATGCAGTGCTGTGATGCACCATCCAGCAATG
The DNA here is from genome assembly GCA_013397115.1 of Edolisoma coerulescens. Taxonomy (NCBI): domain Eukaryota; kingdom Metazoa; phylum Chordata; class Aves; order Passeriformes; family Campephagidae; genus Edolisoma; species Edolisoma coerulescens. The sequence goes on along the minus strand of VWZW01006798.1, from coordinate 63,393 downwards.
GGCTGCAGAGATCTGGCAGCTGGAGACTCCTGGGAGCTGCAGGAAGCAGCAATGTGGGAGCTGCCTGACCACTTCTGCACAAAGCCTCAGCTCCTGCTTCTTGCACCTGCTTCTCCTACAACATCCTAAGATGTCGTAAGATTTAAATTAAGATCTAATCTGATTTAAAGTTTAGATAATTTACAATGGATTGCCAGTCCAGGGGGATATTTACCATTGACTTCAAAAGTGAAAAATTATCATTATTAATAGTGCATACATGCGTTGTGTGATATGCTGTTAAGTGTTTGCAATGCATCTTGCAGCACATCACAGGAGGAAATGCTAGTAAAGACTGCACAAAAGGGTAAAAAAAGCTCTGTGTCTTTCAAGCTTCCTAGAATGGGAATTCTTACAAGAAAATGCCTTCTACAGATGTGTTTATAAAATGGAAATCATACCTCTTTATCACTGACATCTGGACTCCAGATTCATATGTAAGCAGATTATTAAAAAATAAAAGATTAAAAAAGAGGACAACTAGCCACTGGCACTGCAAAGTTAGCATCAGACCCAATGACCCTTTGGGTGCATTTTTTGCTTTTGGGGATGAAACTATGGAGCAATCAATCACCACTGAACCTCGAGGGTCAGAGGCACAACCTCTACTGATCCCAGTGAGTGTGTGAAGTCAGTTTTCATCTCCGTATTAAAAACAAAGGTGGCTGAAAGGCATACCACGTGTGAAAAACAGGTGGGCAAAAGTGAACAAATATCCTGGGTCTTAGGGATGTTTGTAGAGACGTCGTAGAGTTAGCTCCCCAGCCTTGTCTGCAAAAAGGTTTCCACATTGGATTCAGTGAGAGAGGGACTGTTGTTTTTACAGCAAAGCCCTGTTGTAGCAGTTCAGGATATGAAGTATTGGTCACTGCACCTCTGCTGCTCCTACTTTTTATCTTATTATTTGGACTAGAAAGCCCAGATAACATAAGAGACTGTGAAAGCCTGCACAACATCCAGGTAAAAGATCTGAAAGGACTGTGAAGGGAGTTGAGGACAAATTCTTCATGGGGCTCTGTGTGAAAACTTGGACTGGAGTCCAAACATTGCTGCTACATCCTGCATCGAGGCCAGTTCTTTTCAAGGTGGAAATAAAAAGGTGGGGCCAAGCCACCCTTCAAGTCCTGCCTTCATGGCTGTAGTCTCCCTACCACAGCATGGCCGAGGTAGGACAGCAGCAATAACCTTAAGTTTGCACCTTGCTGCTTTAGTGCCTGGCCTGGCCCCAGAGCAGCCAGTGGGCAGAGGTGTAGGTGTTCCTACCTGTCCAGTCACAGCCCAGCACCTCCAGACGCATTCCTATTCCTGCTGGGGACCACCTCTCTGGGTGCACTCGGATGTACTGGGCAGGAACAGGGTCAAACCTCCGGACTTCAGGGATGTCATAGTGGATGTTGCCTTCAAACAGCTACAGAGAGAAAGAGAGAGAGAGAGAAAAGGCAAGACGTGTGCATTTCATGTGCTCTCAACCAGACCTGATATTTTGGGTCTGGCAGAACACAGCCTCAGTTTGAAATAGTTTAGCTGTCCGGCTCCAGGCCATTGAGCCCAGCTGAGCAGAACTTGGGCTGTTCCTTCTCTGTTTCAAAAGGACCAGCCAGGCTGTTTCTAAGAAACTTGCACAATCTCTCCTGGCCTCTGCTGAGAATCCAGGGGTTAGATTCTGATCCAAGCCATGCAGGGGAGGCCTGGGGAATATCCACTAACTTCACATATAAATGAAATCAGATCTGTCCTTTGGTAAATAAAGAAGCTACTGCATGTTCTAGGAAAGTGTAAATACTTGATTTTCCTCACAGTCCAAGTACTGCTGCTTTTCAGCTTACATGCACGAACTAAAGTCTGTGGGGAACAAACAGAGGGCTGTAGATAGGATCAGCCCTCATTTGAAGGATCAGGAAAAATTAAAACTTACCCAAATTTTAAGTAGAGGAGTATGCATAAAAACAGAACAGTCAGTAGCAGAGAATTTATTTACTCCTCAAGCCCCCTGCCACTCCCATACCACTAAGCAGAAAGATTATGGGGAACTCCAACGATACGGAAAAAATATGGGGAATTTCAGGGTCACACCAGTGTGGCAAAGGGAATTCAGATATAGAAGATTTTCTAAAGAGAAGTTGTGATTCATCTTCCTCTTCCAGAGGTGCACACCACAACAACTACACCTTTCTCCTTAAAATGTGTAATTAGCTTGTGTAAAACATAACTGAACACACCATCTTTTGGACTCTGACCTGCAGGAGCTGGGAGAAGCAGCAGGTGATGCCCACATCCCCGCGCCTGGTCCACAATAGAAAATGAAGATAAATTGCCATCCCTGGGGAAAGGTGGAACCTACGGCCTCTAGCACAGATTTGGAGCAGCACCAGGGGACACAACCTGGGTTTTCATGGTGACAACCCCAAGCTCCCAAGGTCTCTGTGGGCGTGGACAGCCAATTTCCCAAGACCCCATCAGGCAGATTGAAGCTAGTCAGAAACATATCCCATTTTCCAGCTGCTCCAGGCGGTGCCTACCTTGGCTTGCATTGTTTTGGGGTCCTGGATGAAGTCCCAGTCCTTTCCATTCATGCTGTAGGCCACCTTAAACTTCTTCACAAAGGAACGGGACTCGGTGGTGGTTACACTGTCCCCTCCACGAGCCCCCTGAATAATGACGCCTTTGATGTTCTTCGGGATGCCAAGATCCACCTGCAGCCACTCCTCCCCAGGCTGGGCTTGCGGGACACGGGGAAACCAGCCCGAGCGGCTGCTCACCAGGCGGGCCATGCTGGGAGACCAGTCATAGCCTCTGATAGAAGAGGCGGAGATCTGTGAGTCAGGAATGAGGCCAGAAAGCATTCCCAGCAGGTTGGAGCAGGGCGAATCTGCAGGGAAGGAAAGGCCATGAACAGTCAGGGTAGTTGAAGGGAAGTGCTCATGGTTCTCCTCACAGCTTTAAACTCTGGACACTAAGCCAATACCAGCGCTGGGCATTTCCCCTGCCCCCCAGGACCTGGAGTCCTGTCCCGCCAAGCGCATCCCTTGCGATGGATGTCTCCATGCTGCTCACAGTGTCATCATTCCCACCCCAAGCAGCCATGACAGCGGCAAGGGACAGCACCCCAGGCCAGGCTGTTGGAGGGACAGAGAGGAGCACTGACGCCAAGGGGAGGAGGGGACCCTCACCAGTGATGCGGCAGCCGTACAGCTCCAGCCTCAGGGCAATGCCGTTGTGCCAGGTCTGGGGACGGATGCGCACGAAGCGTGTGAGCACTGGGCTGTGGATCTTGTTGAGAACCACCTCCGTGGCATCCTCATTGGCCTGAAATGTCTGCAACGGAAGGGAGGCACATACTGTTACATCCTCACCAGATAAGCAGTCAAAATAATCTCAGCAGGGAAAACCAAGGAAAGGCTTTCTGATCAGGGCCAGCCTCCAACCAGGGCAAGCGTCAGGGGCCAGCAGGGGGATGTGAGCCGCTGTCAGGACAGCATGGTGGATGGACTCATCTACCAGCCAGGAGAGCCAGGAGCTTTCTGCCCGACTGCCTCTCACAGCATCTCGAGGCACCTCAGACTATCAGGCCTCAGCTGCTTCGAGCTTGGCCCCAAACCTAGCTGTGCTCCAGCACAAATGGCCAGATGCCCCCAAACAGGCTGAGGTCCTGACGCCTCCTTGCACTGAGCCCCACCGGGAAACATCACATGCAAGCAGCGGTGTGAGCAGGAAGGAGGCACCTCTGCCTGGGGTGACAAGCTGCTGCCTCAGCCAGCCCCTGCCTTTGCCTCTCCCATGCACATGCAACCTGCCACATGGAGACAGCTTTTCGGGAGTTCATAGTCCCACATGGTATGAAAAGGCTGCTGCCTAACCAGATGGCTATAATCAATAACTACCAGATGGATGTTAGATCTACCTCTTCTGCCCATTTTTTAATAGGCCGGACAAGGACTGGATGGATACATGTGTTTCCATTTTAGGCTGCAAAGCCATAGTGGGAAAGAAAAGGGAGGGAAAGAGGAAATACCCAATGGGAGGGTAATTTTCAACCCTTTCTCTGCCCTAGCATAAAGCACTAGAGCTCACAGACCAAGGCTGCAGGCAGTGCCTGCTTTCCTTCCAAGCACGCCGGCACTTCAGGACAGGGCTAGACTATCCTCCCATCTCAGCCAGGAGCCACATCCACACTGAGATGCTGGCTGGGTTCTTCTGCAGGCTCCTACCATGTATACGTGTACTAAGCACAAGAGTTGCCACTAAGTTTATCTCAGAAAAGCAGGAGAGTGTAATCTCTGGCACCAGTCTCCTGTGGGAGGCAGGAGTCAAACAATTCAGGACAGAAGAAGGGATGAGGCGGTATCCTGGCCCTTTGCCTTGAATAGCATATAGGAAGCATTTTATAAGCCTCCCATGGCTCTAGGCTTGCAGATGGCACATGTTACTGCTCTTCTCCCAGGATCCAGCATGCCAGGGCGTGCAGAGGGTGTTTACAGGGCTGTTCACAGCACCCCAGCTAGCTCTGGGCTGCCCCTGCACACCACCATCCACTCCTTCAGGGCAGGGAGCAGCCACCCCACCGAGGGACTCAGCTGCAAATCTGGCTGGTAATTGGGATGTGGGGTTGATGTGAACTTGAGCAGAAATGCTAATCTAGAGAATCTATATCATGCTGCTACCGTTTAGCAACACAGCATGGTTTATGTGTTTTTAATATCCTATTTTATCCTGTCTGACCTCACTTCCCATCCTTTTCCTTGCTCAGCAGACACCAAATACCCTTTTTTTCCAGCAGGAGGGCTGTAAGAAGAGTGGTTACTGTGAAGCACTCTTCAGGCACGTGTGTGTGTGTGTGTGCGTGTGTGTGTCTTGCAAACCTGTGGGCACAGACACACACACAGACACATACACACAGTTTGAAAGGATATATTTCTGCACCACAGAAAAGCCTTCAGCTCTATGCCAACACAGAAGCTGACACACAACACCTTACCTCTGAACCTAACACCGGAGAACAGGAAATGTTTATCTGAGCTGGTGCAACTATTTTAGCACAAGGAGCAACATGTCAGGTCAGACCAAAGGTCCCTCTCTTCCAGAGGATGGCTCCTAATGGTGGCCCCAGCAGATGTCCAAGGGCAGCAAGTCCAGTGGAGTCTTCTGGCAACCTCTATTTGCTTCCCACCATCAGCAGTGTGAAGACTCCATGAGCCAAAGGTTGCATACGGACCAGCATGTTCAACAGTCACTGACGAGGTTTGCTGCTCTTTTTGATTTAACATATTTCAAGTTTTGTTCTTTTTTAGCTCACTTCGCACATACGAGCATCAGGGGCCAGAATCCAAATTTACACCAGCATAATTTGTTGCTGACTTCTGCACAGTCAAGCTTGACAGAAAGCAGAAGCAGGACTGAGCCCAAAAACTTTATCACTACTATAGGCATTGCTGAAAACATCTCTCAAAAGACCTTGGTCCCAACCACACGCTTCCAAGAAGAGCAATTTCAATTCTGCTTTCGATTTAGAAATCAGCGACTTACGCAGGCTAGATCACGTTCAACAAGCTATGAACTCCGAATCTGGGCCATGACACTCCAGAGTGCCAGCTTGAGAGGGCAGAATTGGCACCTGACTTCCAGCTCTGCTATCAGCTGCACTGGCAAGATCTGTTCCATCGAACCTCACTTCTGAACAGCCCCAACTGATCACAGCAAGTCATCACTTCGCACCCCGTTCAGCATAACAGAAAGGGGCACTTTCAGAGGGCTGTGCTTAGTGCTCTTAGAGACCTGGGGTATTCCCCCATGCCTGCTCGTTCAGCCTCCTTCCCAAGTGGAAATGCACTGTGAGCCTGCAGGATCCAGCTGCTGACCAGGGTCTGACCCTGAGCTTCTGGTTTCCCTGTACTGGAAATGCTGACCCCAGAGCCCCAGCACACTGTGGAGAGAGGCCCATTGACTTCAACAGGCTCTACATCCTGCCTCAAATTAGCTCTCACAGCATAGGAAGAGCTAGCAAGAAAACGTGTGAAATTGGGAGTGCCAAGAAAGCAAAGATTTCTTCCCTCTCTACCAAAATAGAACATTGCTATTCCTCCCGTCCTATCTGCTTCCCATCCCACTCAGCACATATTTTGAGCCAAGTCTTCGAATGGTGTAAATCAACATATCACCACTGAAGTATAAGAAGTCACAGTAATTTACACCAGCAGAAAAAAAAAATACCTGGCTGTGATCTAGGGAGATAGATAGATAAATAGATATACACTCAGTGGAGAGCACACATGCGTATGCACATGAACACACACTGAAGGGTGATGGAGCCAGAAGACGAATGGGAAAACCATTAACAAATTAAAAGCACCTTCCAAGAAACAGTCAAGGGAACTCGCTTTCACTGCTGCATCAAAAAGCTGCCCATCTTCTCCCCATGCACTGTATGTTTACTTCCGTTTTAGTCCAGACAGCAGGTCTGCATGTAAAATTAAATTGATAATCAATGAGAGCTGACCTGCTTAATTAATTTGCTGCAGAAAGCAAGTGGTAGGGGAGAGGCTGTAAAAGTAAGGGACATGATGTCTAGGCTACAGTAGGACTGTGAAAGTTTTCCATGTGCATACACATGCAAGCTTCACACCAGCATTTACGAGTTGCATTTCTGACATGTTGGAACCATCATAGGGTGATGGGAGGATTTCTGGAGCTACATTGCTTCCAGCGGATATGGGAATTGTGCCATTGGCAGTTTGGAGTGAAGGAGATGAAGGACGGGGAAACAAAAAGTGCCATTAAGTTGAAGAGGCAGCGGGTCAGGGAGGGGGTAGGAGGTAACCTCTCTCCTGTTGTGTTTATTAAGCTGCTTGGCAACTATGCAATTTCTCGGGGAGCCGAAGAAAGTGGCTGAGGGAGGAAGAGGAGAAGGCCAGGGATGGCAGCAGCCCTGCCTTCGTCCGTATGTATGTGTCTCTTCGGACCCACTAGATTTACTGCAGGATTATGTTACTCCTATGGAGACAGAGCCCTGGAACAGAGCATGCTAACAGGATTAGGGCTTCAGGATTTAGACAGAGAAGCATGAAGGAGAAAAGCAGGGGAGATTATTTTCCTTGTCAGATAGGGAAGGCATAAAATGGGGCATGTTTGATGGTGGGAGGATTCTGGCTCAAGTGGAAGGTGGATAGTTCTGGATTTATTAAATCCAGGAACAAGGACTTAAAAGAAAAATGATACTTGGCAACACTCAACAAAGCACAGCATCTGGGCAAGGCACAGTGTGCTGGGCTGGGCTTGCCAGCTCTGTGTCTTTGAGAGGCTCCACTCAGATTTGGGAGTCATCAGGGACACGAGGAGTGGTACTATGTTAGCTTGCAAAGGAGATACCAGGCCCAGAAATACAAAGCTGCAGCCTTGCTAGGAAAGCCAGGGCTGTAATTCTCCCCAGGTACTGCACCAAGGGTGAATGCGCAAGACTGCCTTTGGCAAAGCCTCATGTCTTTGTCCTGCCTGCAAAAGCAGCAGAAGCAGGCTGGGACCTGGATGTTTCTGGGCAAATCCTCTGCACCATGATGTCTCTGCGCAGAAACACTTGTGGCCCTCTGGCTCATTGCGCAAGCTTTTCCTGAGTTTTCCAGATGAAAAAGCCACAAGACTGAAAGCTTTTCTCTCCTTCCTCAGGTGAATAAATACAGGAGACGCAGTAAACAACTGAAAAGACAGAGGAACACTCCTAAAGGAAGGCACAAGGGTCTCCAAGCAGTCATCCTCAATATTCACTGCCAGCACCAAAAACCTCTGATGTCCCCACCTCCAATGTGCAGCTGAGATACTGCTCTTTGCAGCAATTCAACCTTTGTGCAGCTACCACCTGAAATGCCACCCAGGAAAGTTAGCTAATAACAAGCACAAAACGATCAAAATGTGTAGGAAATGAAAAATGCACATCAGCTGGATCTTGCTGCCATTTCTTGTCCATTGACTTCTACAGATTCTGAAAACAAATGTTTCAGTTGCATTTTACACACAGAGCAATGGAGGCAGTGAGAGCAGCACTCATCATGCTCCTGACCCACTCCAAATCCTGAAATCCATCCATCCATCCCCCAGTCCCTCGCCACACTAGATGATTCCCGTGAGCTCATCTCCGCAGTTACTGAGATGGAGCGGCTCAGACCACATGGCAGCTGGAACCCGAGATGCTACAAAGAAGGAAACGATCAGAATGGATGAGAACTTGGTTTTCTGATAAAATCCTCACAGTTGAGTCTGTCCAAAGAAAATGGACAAAAATAAAAGGTCAAATCCTGCCAGGTGAAGAAAATGGCCAAAAAACAAAAGGTCAAATCCTGCCAGGTGCTCTTTTCCTTCCTTGGGTTCAAGAAGAGTTGTTGTTTTCTAAAGACATTTGCAAACCACTAGATAAGATCTCGGCACGCGCACCAGGTCTGCTGCCTGGAAGATAACCTCTGAGGCCGGCAGCCTGGCCCCAGGTCACAGGAGGTGGATGCAACAGGGAGGGCAAGAGCCAGACCAGCCTTTCTGCAGCAGGGTTGGTTTGGCCCTGTCCCCTGGGGGGGCATGCTGGTGAGTAGTAAGGGGCAAGTATGGGATGGCACGTGGTAGCGGCCACTCTCCTCCCTGTCTCCTCTCTCGAGGACACACAGGAAGACAGCTCCGCACCTCTGGCCTGGTTGCTGGGTTAGCCTCTCCCCCTGGTCCCATGCCTGAGGGAAAGACAGAGCACCACCCCCTGGACAGGGGGACATCTTGTGTGTGCTGGGCCTGGCTTTGTGGGGAGTTGGCTGCCAGGAAGGGGGAAAACCTGGCAGGGATGGGGTGGGAAGGAGAGGGTGTGAGTGTGGGGCTCCACTCCTGCCGGCTGCCTTCCCACTGCCTCCCCATCCCAGAAACACAGCAGTGCTCGGCACGGAAACAGCCCAGCCAGCCCTGTCTGCTGCGAGCACATATTAATCACATTTTCCGCTGCTCTATCCTGCCTTTCCCGTTTCCCTTGCTGCTGAGTGCCAGCAGCTGGGGACTCAAAGGTGAGCCATCACATTTGGCAGGGAAACACCCTGGCCCCACTGTCATCTGAAACACCAGAGGGAGGGGAAGCAGGGGGCAAAAGAGAGGCGGTCAGAGCTTCCCATCCTTTGCAGGGAGCATCATCCGCCCCGTCCCCCACCCCTCCTGCACTTGCTGGTTTTCTCTCACATTAGCTCCCTGATGAGGATGTGAATGTTAGCTGACCCACCTATACATGGCAGAGCATTGCTTTTGGCCCCCAGAGCTGGCAGAAATTCAGAGCAGTGTTTGGTACACCCCATATGCCTATGTGTGCATGTGCATATACATGTGTGTATGTGCAGATATACATACGTGTATATATGCATGTGTCTATATATATGTTACACAGAAAGTCCCTGTCTGTCCACACCTTCCCTCCCTCCCTGCTCCTCATGGCACCAAATCAAGCTGCGGCAGACTTGACGAATCTATTTGGCATGGCTCGCTCCAGCGTTGCAGCCCGGGCTGTGCGGAGCTCTGCGCTGACGCAGGGAGGGAGCTGCACCTTGAGCAGACATCTGGGAGCTTGCCTAGCGCAGGAACAGCGGGGATTAACGTGGGCATGGAATGTGGGGCCAGAGCCCCGCGGCACCCGGCCTGTGAGCGAGTGGCCTTGCCCTGGCCCCGCTGCAGCTCAGCAGCTGGCGGCCAGTTGTTTGGCGGGGCAGGAAAGCAGCCACCCGGATGCAAGGGGTAGGCGAGCCACCAAAAAGCAATTACTTATCCTCCAGCCTTGGGAGGTGTCTGCTAAATTACGGCCAGAACATGGGAACCAGTGACTGGAACAGAGGAGTAAAAAAGAAGAGGTTTGATTTTTCCACTTTTTTTAAGAAAAGAGAAAACAGGGTAGAAAAAAGCTGACAGGAATCAAGGGCCAAATCCCAAAATGGTGGGAATTCAGGTGGCTGTGGGACTGTTTTGGATTGACACCAGCCAGGCTTTAGGGTCTTGCTAGAGCAATGTAATTGACTTAGCAGCACTGAAACCGGTCATGCTGTCCTGCTCCACCCTGGCTGAGGAACCAGTGTCCAACGCCCCGGACTGCAAGGATGGGACATTTATTCTCCTCTGCAACTAAAACCACTCTCCAGGCCAGATTCCTGCTCCAGTTAAGACTTGAAAAGGTAAATTTATTGCCAGTGGTTATTTGAAACACTGAGCTGTGTACATAGCTCACCTCTCTGCCCAGCATGATGCATATCTCCTGCCTGCCTCAGCTTACAGAAAAAATCCCAATGAGACCCCAAACTCACCCGGGGTGAGGAGAGATGGCCCTGGTTCACAGAAAGGTCTGCTGTGACCAGTGGGTCCTGGGAGAGTGCAGAGGCTCCACACCACTGCATGGGTACTGTGTTAGGGCTATACACGAGCTCTGCCATGAGCTACTGTCTGGAGACAGCCCACCCGAGATCTGCGGGAGCCCAGCTGAGGACTCCCCTATGTGGTGCTGGGCTGCCCTGTGCCTCCATTTCCCTACTTCTAAAATAGGACTAACACCCCCTCAGTGGCACATGAGGAGCTTAAATACTCCAAATATTGCAGGTATGAGGCCCTGATAGGGACCTCTGCACAGAGAGGACTCATTCTGGGAAGCAGAGGGAATTTGAACCTAAGACACACTTGTGGGGAAGGGGAAATCACACAGCCCGGAAGGGAAGGAAATGTCTGATGAATCCTGGACAAGGCAGGCTACTGCATTTCATGCCAGCAGCATCCATGCCAGCAAATGGAAGGGACAGCTAATTTAATAGAAGTGCTGAGCAATCGAAAATCACTGGGACGTGTGTGTGGGGGGAGGTGTGTGGGACCCTGGCCACAGAGTTCACACGGACACACTATGGCACATCAGCAGGGAGGACCTGAACACTGCAGCAGTGCTGGTGGGTGCCACAGAAGAGCAGGGAAGCGCTTTCTTGAGGCACCCTTAACCAGGGAACAACCACATGACCAAAGCAATTAACAGAGAAAAACCAGCCCGGCACCATGGCTGCCTTAACCGTCCTCCTCACACACCAAACCTCCCACACAGACCACTCCAAGTTTATCTTTCCTGGCCACACAACAGCACCCATATGGTGTGAAACGGAGGAACGCCCTCCCTCCTCCTTTCTCCTGTCTCTGTGGGTGTCCCAGCAACACAGCAAGAGCATGCACAGCTCCCAGGGCTCAATGCACCCTTGCTGACCATGCCTGCTAGTGCAGATCCCACAGCTCTGGCAGCCTGAATTGTTTCTCATTATTTATTGCTCATTTTGTTCTCTGGGACGATGCAATTGCCTCTTAGGATTTGTGCCCTTTCATTTCCAGGCCTCAGTAACTCCTGAACTACAGTTTCATGTGGTTTTGTGATTGTTAACCCAGCATGCAGACGGGTCTACGACCATAAAAGCTCAATGAATCTTATACGGCAAAACACAGGCTGCGAAAACATTTTCTCCTTCATTTGCAGTCAAAGAACATACTCTCACCACCACGAAAGATGCAGCAGCAGCCAGGTTTTCCAAGGAATAGTGTTTCCTCATTGCTGTGCAGAGGAGAAAGGACTATTTCTGCTCAGAGCATCATCTGTCTTTTAGCTGTCATCAGAAAAAGCGTCCCTCACAGACTAAACCCTCTGGGCCTGCAAAATCTCTCAGTTCTCTTCCCGCTTGTTGACTGCAAGACTCACCAAGGTGCAGGCAAAAGAGACAAAAAAAGCCATTACCTTGTGGTTTTTCCCATGTCGGTACATCATCCAGTCCTCCCCATTGGTGCTGACCTCCAGCTTGTAGGTACGGACATAGTAGCCCTTCTGAGTTTCTCTCGAGATGGCACCCTGTGTGGCAATGGCTGTGAGCACAGTCAGGAAGTGGAGGTCCACCTTTCCAGAGGAAAAAGGGGCAAGAAAGAGAGTGGTGACCATCTGGGAGTCCAGAGTGGTTAATTAGTTCCTCCCTCTGTCTCTGAAAAATGAAAAGGTGCAAATTCAGCCTGTCTCACTCTATCTGTGGGTGCACAGTTCAGCAGGCACTACCCTCCCTGGGGCTGACTTCAGCCAGATAGGACCCTGGGACAAGAGTAGCTAAGGGTCTTGATGTCTGTTTATATGGGACCATCACAAAGTCTTCTTCCTGCCTCAGACCAAGCAATAGGGTCTTGCACAGAAGCTCATGTCCATTAAAGCAGGACAGAGACTGACTTTTTCCATGTAAAATAAAAGCATGATATCCAATTAGCAAGTGCTGCAGCTCTTGGTTTTCCCTTGCTGGTTTTTTTTTTTTTTGTTTTACAACATGGATTGAGAAAGGTCAGCAGAGCTGGCTTAGTAGCCCTGCCATGAATGAAGAATGAGACGTCTGCTAGAGGCAATGACATTCACCACCTCCTGCTCAGAGTGCCCTTTAGCAAGCAGTGTCTCCCGGCGATGTGACACAGCCAGAAGCTGTGTGCGGACACACTGTGGCTCTAACCAGCTCCCAGGGAAAGCCTTTGCTCTGTCAGCCCCCCGCCTGACACAGCCCGCTCACGCTCCCTGCATCACTGATGAGATAAATATTATTCTAGTTGTTTTTCTATGCACCCCCTGGAGACTTTGGTCCTCAGGCCAGTGGCGGAGTCAGTGGCCCTTGTAAGTGGCAGAGGTCTCTCAGTCTCTGTCAGACTGCTGGAAAGTCCATCAAGGTTTTGGCTAGAAAGGAGGGGGTGTGGGGGAGAGACAGCGGATGGAGTCAGTCCTTGTGCGGGCAAGCTAATGGGAGAGCCAGCCTGTCGCATTTCACCGAGGCACTGCAGCTCCCCTGCTGCTTGCTCCCCGTGAGCCACAGAGGCAATAAAAAATTCAACAAGCCTTATGGTCAAGGGTCAGTTTAACAGCGTGACACTCCATTTGGTGGGGAAGAGGCGAGGGGGCTGGAAAGGTACCTGGAGGTACTCTTTGTTGCTGTCTACATTGGGGGTCCAGCCGTTGTCATCACTGTTGAGCCGGCTCTGCTGAGGGGTCCATCGCCCATCTGAATAGGTGGAGGAGGCACTGATCTGCATGTTGGAGATCCTGCCAGACTCCATCCCCAGAGGCACATTGCACTGAAAGTCTGGAGCAGACACACACATACACAGAGATCAGTTTACAATCTCAGTACTTCACCCCCAAGTGAAAGGCAGCCCTGAACTAATCTCTCCATCTAACCCTGAGCAAAGCTGCCTGTCTGGAAAGATGAACAGATCTGCACCATCTTGCAGGTTGTGTGTGTTCACAGATGGCACTGAAAAGTTATAGATAGGGCAGCTTTGTGTTTGCATGGCCCTCTGAACACTAATACAGTCTGGATCTTTCTCCCTTTCTCTATCTTCTTCACCTTTGCTCAGTTTTGACACAATTCTGTCCCTTCCCTCCCTCGACCTCCCACAAGATGTTCCAAGTACCCTTGTCACAAAGTTCCCATCTTCCTGAAGGCTGTAGGTGAAATCTAAGCACTGACAAGGCAAGGAATACAGACAGACACATTAGGAGGATGCTTACTGTTGTGCTGCCAGCAGGAAGATCAAGGATTGGAATGGGCAGCTATAAAGGTTTTGTGTGCATGTGAGAGCAGGGATGCATGTGTGTATGTGTCTGTGTATATATGCATGCACTGTATGTGGCATCAGGCCCATAGGGATTAACCAGACAAGATTATGAAATACTCTGCTACGCTTTCATTTGGATCTCCTCACTTCTAAGGCTTTAAAAGTCACAATTAGCTCAGTTTTATGGCACATCTAATCTATTTTATGGCAGCTGTCCTGTAAAAACGATAGCAAAGAAAACAGTGATAGAAAATCCTGCATGGGTCCAAGCGTACTGCTGCTGTAAACAAATGGGGCTCCACCAAACTGCCCGTGTTTTTGATGTGGCCAAGTCTACCTTGGGTGGAAATGATGGGCCAAGTTAGGATGTCAGTGCTATTACTAAAGTTTCAATTTACACCACCATAAATGAAAACAGGCCTGGCCCTTTAACAAAGGCTCTTGTGCTTGATTTCTCAAGCTTTGTGTTCAACATCTTATTTCCAAATCCTTTTAAAGAACAGAATAGAAAAGGGATTAAAGAACAGATCAGCTGAGTGTGGCAATAGGTAATGGTGAAGAGCTCATGCTTGTCTGTAACTCTCACAGCCTCAGCAGAACATCCCTTACTCAATCACAGAGTAAGAGGTTGTGACCTTGCTGCCCTGGTGCTGCACAACCCCTACTCTACCCTGCTTTCCGTCACAGGCTTTCAGTGGCAGGTCAGGGACTCCCTCTCTTTCTCTGGGACTGAGGGGTGTCCTGAAGGCTTCTTCTGTTGTATCAGAGGTTCTCTGGGAACAGAGGTCAAGAACAGTAGCTCTGATGCAAAAATACCACGGGAAAACAAATGAAACCTTTCCTTGCCTGCAAGTGTTATCACAACGAATCAAAATGCTCTTCATTCTCAAAACACACAACTTACTTCCTCACTCCATATCAATTTACCTCCCTTATTAAAGGTTATAAAACAAAATTTGGCTTGAAATTCTTAAAGCTTTAAGCAATCTTTAATTAGACAGCCAAGAAATTCCAGTTTGTGGTTTGGGACTGTGAATTTCTGGAAAACTAGAGAGAGAGAGAGAGCACATATTTTCCCTCATGCTTTAATGAATCTGCTGCACACGCTGGGCTGAGAAGTCTTCCCCTAAATCCTTTGGGCTGAGCACATACATGCAGGATTCTAACCCAAAAGGTATTGAGAAGACTTCACAAGCAAGTGAAAAGTCAACAAAAGGTCAGAAAGTGAAATTCTTACTGAAATCTCACTTCTATCAGAAACAGAGAACAGACCTAAGTGAAACTGCTGTCTGCACTGCTGGTGGAGAACCAGCCCCCGGACACACTTCCGGCTGCTTCACTCCTGTGTATGCCAAATGAAAGATGGGAAACACAGGGGACACAACTAAGTCATACACACACATTTCCAACTTACTTTCTGGGACTTCCTGGTGGATCAAGTAGTACTGAGCGGAGAAACCGTCCTTAGCCACCGCCAGGTCCGTGTGGAAGGTGAGAGAGAGGACGCCGGTGGTTGAGCGGATGTCCGATGGCATCTTGGTGCCACAATACCTGCCTATCAAGGGGCCGACTGCAAAAGAAAGAGCAGCGAAGTTAATGCCTGCTTTTCCACCGGCCTCCTGGGTCACCAGCACATTGCTGATCAGGATAAAAAAGTTAGGCTTCGGAGATGGGCTATTTTTTATATCCATTGGCCTGGTGCCATGCAGTGCAGAAATATCCACTGCAGCAGGCATTGCTCTGCAATTGCTGGGAAATGTTCCAGAATGCTCCGTTTCTCAGTTTTGCTATAAGGTAGGGAGGTCCTCCCATCATTGCATGAACCCACTGCCCTTCCCTGAGGGAGAACTACTGGTGTTTGGAGTGTCCCATGGGGCTTTTCAGATCAGTGGTTACAACAGAGCAGTAGTTTGTGGTTTAATGAATGCAGCCTTCTGCAAGCACGCTGTCTCCAGGCTGGCCATGGAGTGCCCTGATGGCAGGTTGCAGGCTGCAGCCACCTTTGAGGCTAGGCACCCTTGGTGTTCAGACACAGATTGCACAGTTTTGGAGCTTTGTGAGACACCAGGAAGGGTCAAGGAAAGCAGTGCAGCACCCCGTGGCTTACCCTGAGGGATGCCATCCCAGATGTCTAGCCAGTCATACTTGCAGTCTCCTTCCCCCGACTGCAGTGGGTCATGCTCCAGGTCGAAAAGCAGAAAGTGGAGGAGGATTTCTGTCTTTGGCTTGGCTATGATGGTGAAGACGCAGTCCAGGTTGTGTGGATACTTGTCAGGGAAACCCGGAGACTCAATAGTGCCGTTGGAGGCGGTGAAGTTTCTGGAGCAGTCCTCAGAGCCTGTAGCAGCAGGAAAACCCCAGAACCTTAGCAACAATGAAGCTTAATGCCAACAACTTGACACTGTGGAAAGCTCATTCTGAGCTTAGCAGGGTTGTGTGTTCACTTCTGGAAATGTCCTGCAGCTCAAGAGCTGTGGGAATTACTGCAGGAAGTGAGAAGGTGATTTTCAAAGCTTTCCGCAGGTGGAGAGACAAGGTCCATGAGGTCACTGTAGTGGACAACATGGTTCTGAATCCCTTAGACAGCTTTGCAAACATAATCTGTACACCACTGCTGATCCTCCTGACAATTACCTCAAAACTAGGACTAGAAGAGCAATCCTATCCAAAACCATGGATGTGATTTGGCACGCCAGCACCCTGCTGTGTCCCTCACACCGGTGGTGGTGGACAGGGAGGCCACACCAAGCTGGCCCGCCTTCCCCAGCTGGCCCTTTCCACTCTAACCCATCCCCCAGACACTGACCTGGCAGACCTGTGTGCTGCTCCAGAGCCTGCAGAGAGGCCGGCCAGCACGCAGGGAGCTGCCATCCACAGTATTCATGACATAGCTGCTACCTGCAGTCAGGCAGGCAAGGCCCCAGGCCTGATGGAGGAGCCCCTGTCCGGGGAAGGAGCTGCCTGGGATGGGGCAGAGAGGAGTAATGGGATGTATTCTTTTTGGAAAGGCTGTCCCTACGGGCCAGTCTCCTGCAAACTCCACCCTTCCAGCACAGACACCCGTGCCTCAGTTTCTTCTTGAGAAAATCTGGAAGCACAAATATTTACACAGGGAAAGGGCTTGTGGGAGGGTGCCAGTGTCTCCACTGTTTGCTGCAAAGCCTTGGGAAGAGCAGTTAGCCTGCAGCCCCCCCCAAGACCCACACAAGGGACAGGGGCCAGCTCCAGCAAACGTCCCCACAACGTGGCCACAGCAAGAGTGTGGGTAACAGGGGCCATGGCAGGGGGGGTCTGTGCTGAGAGCAGGAACAGAGCCCTCTTTTTCAGAGAATGAGCCATCCACACCAGAAATGCAAGTTATTTCTATCCTTAAGGAAGACCTTTGCGTGGTGAGGAGGACAGACAATGTTGCCTCTTATTTATTGCTGACCTCAGCACTGGCCTTGGCTGCAGCCGGGCCAGCTCGGTGCCCCCTCTCATACAGCCAAGGTGCCTCGGGGTGGCTGGGGAAAGGGGAATTTGTGTCATATTCATACCACGGTGACTTTGAAACCCTTGCAGGACAATAGGCAACAGAAATCTGCAGCCTGGAGCTATCAGAAGGGAAAGGGGATGTGAGAGGCTGCTGGCCACTGCTGCAACCCGGCACTAGCATTTGCAAAGGTTTCTGCTTCACTTTTACTGGGACACTCTCCCTCTCCTCTACAAACCCTTTTGCTCCAGCTCTTCCAGGCAGCATGAGCCTTCCTAGGACTAATGGGAGACTTGTTATTCAATTCAGCATTAACCTACCGGAGTCAGGCCAGCAGCCCGCAGTAATAGCAGGACTTGCACTGCATTATGCAGTGCCTGGCTGGAGAGCTACTCAGGAGAGGCTCTTAATTGACTACCTAATGAAGCATCCAGCTTTTCTGGTGTGAACCTGTGGGGTAAAATGCAGAGGCAAAAAAAAAAGGCCAAACACAAATCACAGCATAATGCCGTGAACAGGGATAAGGGTGTACTTCGTTCCAAACAACTTGAAAGACGAACAGATAAATAGTGAAAATAACACAAGCTCTGAGCTAGGGAGAAAATCAAAGACTAAACCCAGAGTCAGGGACTGTCCTCTAGAGACAGGAAAGAGATGTAACTATGTCGCCACATTAGACAACAGTTTCCTCACGTGGGGCTCTTATCGCATTTCGCATCTTCGCCTACATTTTGGCTAATAGCAGCAAACACAATGATCAGCTTTTTATAAGGAAGCTGCAGATAATCAACGGGAGTCATGCTGGCTTCAGCAGCACAGGCCAGCCTGAGAGGAGACTTTGGTGCGCAGCGCTGGAGAGCTCAGGCCGGCCCTGCCAAACTGACTCACAAAGGGAGCAGCAGGGAGGCTGGACCAGCCAGGGCAGGCGGCTCTTTTGTCAGCCCACAGACCGCTGACTGATACCCATCAGGGGATTCAAAGACTGGTATGTGGTTGTTTGTATGTAGATTGCTCCTCTCTCACACTGTGATAAGGGAAATTTAGCACAAGATGGAGAAATAAATGCTCGATTGAAAAGAGTTGGTTTTTTAGGTCACCTTCAAGACAGAAGGGATTCGCAGCCACTGATACCTTCACTGATGTGGACAATGACAATCTGATGACCTTTAAAGCTGGTGACACCCTTGCTGGTTACGCTGACAGCTCAGACGGAAACCTGGCCCGTGCCAGCCTGCCTGCCAACAGAAGGCAGGGTTTGCTTGTACTGCAGTAGCCCCGCAGCCAGCACTGCCCACCGCCCTCTCTGGAGCCCTGGCGGGGACTGGGGCTGGGCAGATGCGGGCTGGGAGTGCTCCCGGAGCACGGGCTCATCCACGCTGCTGTGCCAAAACCTGCCTTGCCAGGCTTGATTTCATGGGCTGCGGCTGTAAGAAAGTGTGGCTGTATCTGGAGAGGATGGCTGCCTGCAGGGGTGGGGGTGGCAAAAAGAGCCCCAGCACCACTTCAGACCTGAGGGAGGTACTGCAGGGACTTATTATCGAGGGACGCAAACTCAGCTCCAGCCTCCATCCAATACCTGCTCTCTTCAGATCAGCCCTTGATTCCTTTCCCTCCCTCTCAGTAACTTCTCCTTTCCCCATTAATTTGGTCCCTTACTGGCTCCCACCCAGACCAACAGGGTTCCTGCCTGCCATCCCTTCCCACAGCATGCCCAGGCCACCTCAGCCGGCTGGGACCACCCCATTGCCTCGTGCCCTGAGTCAGGGCAGGGGCCCAACGTGAGGTCAGGCACAACCCAGCACAGCCTGCTGGGCTCACAGGAGGCGTGTGCAGGGAGAGAGAGGCAAGGAGGCTGAGGTGGGTCTTCCCA
Source organism: Edolisoma coerulescens (assembly GCA_013397115.1). Taxonomy (NCBI): domain Eukaryota; kingdom Metazoa; phylum Chordata; class Aves; order Passeriformes; family Campephagidae; genus Edolisoma; species Edolisoma coerulescens. The sequence goes on along the minus strand of VWZW01006798.1, from coordinate 44,422 downwards.
CCTGTATTCTTTGCCATCCTCTGTGATGGCAACTGGCCTTAGCAAACCCCAATATGTGGCTGAATCACTAAACTCCTTCAGGACTAATCTGCATCCTAACCATCAACTAACAGTGGTGGTGAGCTGGCTGCATGACAGCTCAATGGCCAGTTATGCAGAACCCAGGCAACCGCCAGCAGCAGCACTTTCCTCATCCATCTGAACCTTCATACATGTCCGGTCCTCATCGATTCACAATGAATTTAGGGAGTCTCATTCTCTTGCAGCAAAATCTCCACGTTCACATCTACCTATGGCCGATTGTGGGCTGTCTGTGCACCTCTCCCTGCTGCACAGCTGGCCCAGGGACCCTGGGCACTGCTGCCTGTGCTCCCCATCTTTTCTTACAAGAGGCTGGATAAGCAACCCTGTTGTGCTCCTTTTTGGTTCTTCCCATGGCACGGACATTTTTTTTTGGTGCTGGATGCAATGACATGAAAGCCACATGTGTTGTCTTCCAACACATCACCAAAGGAACGCGGGCACAGGGCAGGCACCCACGTGCCCATGCAGAACACTCTCCGGTTCCCTCAGCATGCAGGCACACCTCTCTCACATGCACACAGAGCAAGGGTTATTTTTTCCAGCCTCTTTCTTCCCAGACACAAAATTCTGGCAAATATTTAGACAGAAACACTATTAAAAGGGCTTTGAGCAGCTTTTTCTTTCCTCAGTAATAGCTCAGTAATAAACAGAACTATGAACAGTTCCTCTTACATCAGCCTGGAAAGGTGCTGGCTCAGATTTTGACGGCACTGCTGACAGCAGTCACTTGAAAACCAGAGCTCCCCAGTTACAAGCCCCACACCCACGGAGAGAAAACACAGTGTCACTGATCAACCCTGAATCGAAACTCCACAGGAGGGGGAGCTCCATGCACTTCTAACAGAGGGACAATCCCCTTTTAGCCCTAACAAGCTCCACACATGCCAGGGAGAAAAGATGTATGTTTCTAGTCCTCGAATACAAGAGAGCATTTAAGGAGCAATCCCGCTTTGATTGCCACACCGTGATCCAAAAATGCACTGTCATGTGCCACTAACATCTTTACCTTCTTGGAAATGAGATGCACAGATTTGCTTCAATTAAAAAAAAGAAAAATGTCCTTTATCTCTGGAAAACATGCTAGAGATCACAGTGAAAAGGTGGTCAAAGGCATCTCCTGGTGAAGATAATTGTGGCAAACAGTCTGGGAGACAGGCACTGACTCAGACACTCACCTGTCTTGTAGATCTCATAGCGCAGAGAGAAGCCGGCACCTTGCCGTGCGTAGTCTGAGGTGAACTTGATATAGAGAGAGGGGCCAGAAGAGATGATGGTAGGAGGTGCAATGTTCCCACAGTGCTTGCCCAGCAGGTCTGCCGCTTCACTGTCCCCGTCGCGGATCTCGATGTAGTCGTACCTGCGGAGGCAGGTGAAATGGCAGGGAAACCATCTGTCAGGGAGATGCTTCAGGATGCCAGAACAAACAAAAACCGCTCCTGCTATCTGCATATTTCACAGAATGTCTTCCAGACAGGTACCTGGGAATCTGTTATTCACACCACACCACAGACCCCCAAACATTTTTTCTCTTTTGTCTGACTACATTTAGGTCCTTTCCTCTGTTGCCATTCACATCATTAATTTATTGCACATACATCCACTTCACATTCAGAGCCAATATGCAAAATTTAGGACACGCTTTACCTCCATTTCCACAAAACTCCGTTGGCATGGGAGAAGCTCAGATACAACTCTCCTGAAGCTGCTCTCCTCCCCTGACCTCTCTTCTGAAGTGCCATTGTGCTATTTGGCAGAGCTCACTTTATTCCAGTACCCATGTGGGATTTGGCCAAGCACGTACCAAGTGTGAGACTGTCAACGTTCAATCCATGTGAGCAGGTAGCTATTTTGTGCACTGACACCACATTGGTCCTTTAACAAGCATGCCAAGTACACTCACTTAGCACTTGGACATTAATATTAATCCTCTTCTATTGAGTGCTAACGAAGATTTTCTGTGGGCGAGAAGTTTTGTGTAAGAGCTGGGTACCCACACTCACAATTGCTGATCTTGTACACCCTGTAACAGCAACCTGCCTTTGCTAAACCCTACTTGAAGATGTTCCACCTGCCCACTGGCATGGCTCCTGGGTATCTAACTGGTCTGGGGGAGGAATGCATAGGGTTAGAAGAATTGTCTCCTCATGCAGAGACAAAAGCTTGTTGCAAAGCTTGGCTGGAAGGTGAAACTCCCACAGATCCCTTCATATTTTCTATGCCATGACTAGGCAAGGTAGTAGTACCAGGCTCTGCGTGCTGTGAAGAAACAAACAGCTTTTACGTGTACATCTTGTTCTTCAGCTGCTTTCTAACACCCACGTTCTCCCTCCCCTCTCCTCTCTGGCCAGCACGCTGCTGTTTACAGAAACTGACCATCTCTCTAGGACTGTTTATTTGCTTTGTATCAACCTGTTTGAACAACATGCCTCAGCCCTTCTCATGGGGCCAGGGAGGAAAAAAGCATTTCCAGGCTGCCAGGAATCTGCCTTTTTTCTTTGTCACAAGACCTTCTGTTTGGGAATGGAGAGTTGAAAGGAGAAGTAGCTTGCTGGATACAGAATGATCCTCATGTGACTCATTCCCGTTCTGCAAAGCACATATCGGCAAGCAACAACCTCAAAACAAACTTGCAGGGACTTAGTACGCTCCTCCACAAAGAAAGATGGCCCAGACGGCTTTGGTTTCACTCCTTTCTGGGACTAAATCAGGCTGAGAGCCAGAAGCAAAATGCCTGCAGATAAAATCCTGTCTACGCTGGACCGAGCACTCAACTAGCTGCAATCACCCAGCCTTTAACTTCATTACAGACTCAATTGGCTTGGCCAAGGTGAAATCCAAGTGGTCTTGAGAAGTGGCACTCAAACAGGAAGAGCATTTGGCTTAGCTGGTGTGTGGACACACAGCAAGGCAAATGAAGATCTGCTCCCTCTGCTCTCTCCTCAGCTCTGCCTAGCCCCCTATCACCTTGTGACCCCTTATTACCCTGACACCAGTCAGCAGCACCCTGAATGACCCCACTAATGTCCATCATGTGTGGCTTGATCCTACCAACTCTCTAGGGAGGAGGAACATAGAAGGCAGTGTTAGTGCTTCTTCTAAGTAGAATTTTTTCCTCCTTGTTTGTCTGTTTGTTTTAAGTAGTACTGAGCAAACAGCGAGGACATTTTGTTCTCTAAATAACTGCTTGCTTTCGGCGTGCTTGCAGCCCTTCCACATTTGAAGTGCACATCTGTGCCGCAGGACTACTGGCTACTAGTGAAATTGTGAATATGTGGCAAAAAAATTAATTTGGCAAAAACATGAATGTTGGCAAAACACAGTTAATGGGGTGGATTGTAAAAGCTGCCATTTTCATTCACAGACAGAGGTTAGCTGCATCCCAGGGAATCACATCTGTTTGTGTCCTGGTGGGGCTGTACCTCGCCAACACAGTACATGGCTTCAACTACCTGACTGCAATGATCACAGCTTCTGCTGTAGCCAGCACACCACACATCCCAGTGCTGTCCTCATGGCTCCTCAAGCCACCCAGTTCTGTAGGAGCCCTGCAATTTCAGAAGCAAGTTCTGGACCAAGAAATATTTGCTTATTGAATGGGTGACAGACTTCCAATAATACATACAATTTGGGAATATTGCAATCTGCTCATGGGCAATTTGCAAATGGAAAATTAAAAGAATGAATCTAGTAAGTAAATCATCAGGAAATATTTGCCTCTTTGAATTAAACCCTATTTGGCTTCATTCAAGCATCTAACTTAGCTTTCTCATACTGGAGCTAATCCTTAATAAATCAAATGTTAAAAACAACTGGAAAAAAGCCCTTAAGGGAAGGTCAGGGAATAATTTTTTGCCAAATGTAAAATTAATATAAATGTGTAAGAGTTTTCTTCCCTAGTTAAAAAATCTTGGCCCAAGTCCTCTGCTCCACATGAGGCAAAACCTTTTCTTTGGGTCATACAAACAGAGTGTGAATTGGGGAAGTATTACACTTGGGAGATAGCTCCTGCCTGGACGAGCAGGAGCACCTACTTCTTCTCCATCACAGCAAATAAGCTTTAGGCTTTCAAAATGAAACACCAAGGACGTCCAGTCAAAACTGTTAAACTTCCAAACTTCAGCAAGAATGCCAGCTAATTCCCACCGCAGATTCTTTTGGAACCATGTGCTTCAGTCATGTCCATGCCTTGGCCCTCAAACAAACAAACTGATAAACCCCATTCTCCTCATTCTGGGTCACTGGACACTTTACAATCTAGTTTGGCCAAATCTTTGCTTCTGTTAAGCGTAAGCATGGTTTCCAGACTTTCTTCTTCCCTTGTGAAAAAGAAGAAGAAAAATTGGAAGGAAGAAAACCCAACCACGGGTTTTTTTCTACTCTAACCATTTCATTTTTAGATAATTACAGACTAGGGCACAGCTGGGTGGGACACACTTATGCTGCAACGGCATTCAAACTGTCTCACACAGTGCCCAGCAATTTGCATTTCACTCATTTAACCAAATCCATTGTTTCAGTCAACATGCACCAACATTCTTGTGGGCTGACCTCTCTGGCATTACCTCTACTGGGAAAGCTGCCATCTCCAAGCACATTTCATGGCCACTCTTCCCCACCTAGGCATTGCTCCAACAAACCGAGCATAAATATGTGAGGGCAGGGTGCAACCTCTGTAACCCACAAGTATAATCAATGGATTAACCAACTCTTCTGTTGCAGGGAAGGTGACCACAGTTGGCTGCTCCTCCAATGGCACAATGGCAGGATATTCTCAGCTGCTACTTGAGTGGGAAGGCCAGTGAGCTGGTTTGAAACTGCCTCAAACAGCTTTTCACCAGGGAGTTTTGAGGCAGGGAGGCAATGCTGAAGTGCTTTTAACTGCCCAGACAATGGAGGCTGAGAAAGAAGGGAAATACAAGGCTTAGATGCTCTTCTTGAAGCTGTTTAACAGAATTAAACAGAAAATGTACAATGCTTACAAATATTGCTGTGTTTTTATTACAGATTTTTTAGTAGAAAGTGCTTTGCTGATGTTAAGAGAGCTTTTATAAACTAATTCTAAAGCACTTCTACAGCCTGTATTATTCATGCTTATTTGCTTGCTTTTTTTCTCCAGTCAACCTCTCTGCTTCCCAGTGTTTCCTTTCTATTTTTCCTAAGTCACTTTGCTGCTGGCTCCCCAGATGAGGTGCAACAAAGGCAAACAAGCCCCAGATGTAGTGATTATGAGAAGACCTCCAGCTTTTCAGTCCTTTTCTGTTGGGAAATAGCTAATCTGCTCCCTGACCATTGAACTGTGCTCCATGATCCCCTGGGGCCAGGACAGACCACCCAGGTGCCCACCCAGGCACTGCTGAGCTCCAGGAATGCTACAACCCACCTAGTGAGCAGCACCAGAAAGCCTGCGACATTCCTCTCCTCTCGGTGCTCCTCTCCAGAGGAACACAACTCAAAGCGGTTTGGTGACCCTCACTGCTGAACACAAAATCAACAACCCCGTTGACCCTCATCCCCAGGTCCCAAGAGATGCTGAGTCCTTCCCCACTGAAACATGCTTCAAGGGCATTACAGGGACATCAGCTTAGGATGGGGAGAAACACGAATCACAAATTATTTAAAACTTCACAGCCATATCATGAGTCCTCCGAATACATAAACTTGTGCAAGCCTTGCTCCAAAGCCTAAGGAGGACCGGTGCCCCAGGCCAAGTTCTGAGGTAGCTGGCAGCTTTCTCAGTCTCTCTCTAGAGCTATGATTTGAAGTAGGTGAGGACTTGCACTCAGCAAAGCCCAGTTTCCAGTGCTTGCCAGGACCGGAGAGAGATGCAAGGCTCTAACCTGAACTCCCCAAACCTTTAATTTGGAGCTATTATTTATAGGCATTTCCATGGGGCTCATGACTGCAGCTGGCAAACAGTAATGATGGGATTCTAACGAGACCCTGGGAGGTAGGAAGGCAGAGAGGAGCAGTGTCTGCCCCAAGGTCACACAGGAAGTTTGCAGCATAGCCAAGAAGAGAAGCCAGTCTTGACTGGAGAGATTATGTTATATTGGAGAAATCTGGCCTAGATAGACAGAGGGACAAATATGTACAGACTGCATGCCAACAACCCTAAATTTGGGAATTCCCAGGGCTGACTTGTGCCTTCAAGACCTCTGATCTGCTTGAACCATATGTCACTGTGTCTTGAATGCATCTGCTGAGGAGGTGAAACTGCAATTCTAGTGAAATTGGGCAGGTTAATACTCTGTAGGTAGCTGGGGAAGGCCTGTGCTTAGCCACAATGGCAGCTAGTAAATGCAATTCTTCCCCCCTTCAAAAGGTGGTGGGAGGTTTATTTCTCAGAAATTGTTATAAAAAGCATAAGGTTTTTTGAACATCCTCTAAGAACAGGCAGTTTGTTAGAAATTAAATAGCAGTTGCAGTATAGAGATAGTTAAGAAATGGTGAACCAGCATCTCTGTGCTTGTTGTGCAATCAAGAGGTGAGTAGAATTAAAGTCCATTACATGCTGGCTGGCTTAGTCGATTTCTTTGTGTCACCACCCATCTTCATGCTCTTTTGTACACCACCTTCCAACGAAATCCTTATTTCATGGGTGGTTACATTGCGAAAGACAAAAAAACTTTTCCATGATGTTTACACAATCTTGAGCAACTGCAGGATGTACCCTTCAAAGGTTAAATTGTTCCAGAAGCTACTGAGGACTTTTAAATGATTTTTTTTTACAGCCACAATAGCAGAGGCAAGCACCACTGTTGTCTGATGAGACAAGAGCAATGAAGTTTGATCTTAGCTGCCAGCCCTTAATCAGAGTAATTAATTATAAATACAGCAGATGAATTGGATTCTCCTTTGATTTGAACTGGTTTTACACATGTATAACTCATCATTTTAAGGGTAATCACTCCTAATTTATCCTGGTGTGAGAAGAGAATCAGTCCTCATAGACACAGGCCCAATACAGATTTGTGCACAGAACTAAAAAGCCTGTATCACATCTACCTTTAGCCAACTAAACATCCTCTGCTCTCAGTGGAAGCAGACTTCTCACAGCCAGCTTGGGATGGGATTAATTGTTCTTCTGCACTGACAACGGAAGTACTTTAAATCACTCTTACTGACTAGACCTGGGCTTTGGGTGTCTGAACATTGGAGAGATGAATCTGATCTCAGATGAATCTGCACCTTTTGGGGCCATTTTTGCCTATGCTGAGGCAAAAGATGCTCACAGAGCTTGCCCTTGTTTTGCCCTTATGGAAATAACTGACTCTGGCAACAACAGAGAGAAATGGGCTATAATTGCTCTGAATCTGAAGGGATTTCACTGGATTTCAGTGACTAAAATGACAAAAATCCAATGGCAGCAGGGGGAGAGCTAGGCTGGGGTGGGGAGAGTGGGGGGGCGATGGCACAGGCAAAACTGCTTAGGATTTCTTGGAAGTTTGTTTTGAATTTGTTGTATCCAATTACGTCTTGTGTAATCACAGTATTGTGGGGGTTTGTAATCATTCTACTGTGCTTTGGATTATTTTCTTATCTCCTCAAAAAATCCGACCAGAATTTCTGAGAAATGAAAAAAATCCAGTTATCCAGTTAAAGGGAAAGAAAAAAATTTTTTTAAAAAGGCAAAAGGAAAAGAAAAAGAAAAATAGAGAAGGAGAGAAAATAACCCTATTAGATTGGAAAACTTCATCAAAAATGCCTTGAAGACAAAAAATGGAAACTATAAAGAGCCTCTATTTATACTCTTTGTGTTGTTGTCTTCACCCCCTTACAAGCACTGCT
>VWZW01006798.1:14413-36529 GCA_013397115.1 Edolisoma coerulescens | reverse complement strand
TAACCAAAATACTTCGTGCAAAGAGAGGAATAAAACATAACTGCAAAGTGCTCCTGAGGCAAGTTCTGATTCAGGAGGGAATTTCAGCTCCTAGCATGCTGCTGCCCTCCCCTGAGACAGGAGAGCAAAGGCTCCCCCGCGCTTTGCCGTTCATCCCCGGGCTGCCTCCCTCAAGCTGTGTTGCTGGATCGCTGCGGAAAGGCGCGTTGGAGTGGAGAAGTGCTCTCATCTGGGGCATGTCTGGAAAACCGTCCGTTATATAAGAAAAAGAGATGTGCTAATGTGCACTTCGGGGGTTTTTTGCAGGCTGTTGTTCAGGAGTTACACATGGCTGTTTAATTTTATTTCTGTCTCCAAAACCATCTCTATAAATTCCTCACTCTTCTATTTTTAGCTATAGGGGTCTTTTGTTGCAATATGTCTTTGGTGTTCGTAGGTGGGGGGAGAATCGTGATGAAATCAGGAATAAAATATATAAAGCAAGTTCAGAATAAGTCCCCTTTCTATGGCATTCTGCCTTCTGTTGCTGCTCTAAGGGAACTGAAGCAACTCACAACCCTTTCATACCCCAAAACGCAGGACACTTGAGAAAATGCATTTGCACTTTTCTCCTTCTGCTACAATCCATCTGTGGAAAAAATTAGACTTGGGTTTCTATGTCATTTTACTGTCACCACTCACAGGCACTTGATCACTAACAGAAAGAAAAAAATAAATATAATAAAAGATAACAACCACAAAAAGAATATTTACTGCTGAAAAGCAGCGGAGCAGGCAGAAGACAAGGGTAAATGCTCACTTTGATCTCTTTGCAGTGGGGGGACAGATTTCCCTTTCCTGATGGGATCCAGTGCCTGACAGCCCAGGCAAGAGATGGAGACGAGCTTAGGCCAGGCTGTCCAAGTTCTGGGGTGCTGATGAAGATTAGGGAACGCTCACATGGCCTGCTGTGCCAGCCCTATTCCCAGAGGAGCGAATGATGTTCCATCACACCTTGCTGGTGCAGTATCAGTCGTGGCCTTAGACACAATGAGCAGTGAAAAGCAAAAGGAAAGAGTAAAAACTGGGATCAGACAGAGATCAGAGCTTGGTAGCTGGGCTTTCCACTATCACTCATTTGCACTGGCTTTTTTTCAGCACAAAACTGAAATAAACACCTCGTTAAGCACCAATTGTATAAAGGAGGTTGTAAGAACAGAGCCCTGACCAGCCCACCCTCACCCTCCTGGCTGTCTACATCCCTCATTAATGATTGATGGTCACCCTGGGACTGGCCCACCATAGGATGACTTTCTGACCCTGCATTTTCTCAGAGACAGCCTGTTCACAGCCCAGCTCCTGCCTTAGCTGATGCACAGTTGAGTAAAGCTTTGCTGCCAAGACTGGCCTGCAGCCTCCACTAGTTGGGCATTCCCACAGTTTGGCTGTGCCAGCTTGTAGTAAGAGCTGTTTCTTGGGCAAACAGTGCACCAAACCTGCCTGATCCCTCCTTGCATACTGCAGAGCACAGCATCTCCTACCCCCTTCCCTTCTCAAAATATGGGCACGTGCAGCTCAATAGCCATCTGAACCAAGCAGTGCCAAGTCTGAGCACAGTCAACGCCTGAGCGAGGATGAGAGCTGTGCCATGCACATGCCACACCTTGCTGTGCATTGGCAGCAGCAGTGACCTCCCACACGGTTCTCTGAGACAGCAGTAACTGTCTGGGGGTACGGCAGGAATTAGCTGCTGGCAGGGGTGGTTGGTAGCCCTGAGGCGAGCTCAGCCCAGCCCAGGACAGCAGGTCAGAGAGGCAGCCACATCAGGATAGAGGAGGGAGACAGAGACAAGGGAATGGGATGCTGCATGAGGCTGGTAGGTACCTTTTCTCCTTAATGTGCTCTGGGAACAGGGGGATGGGACTGCCCCTGTTTCTCCCACAAACAAGAACCCTGCCACTGCTTTGTTCAGAAAGATTTTCTTTCAAGCAACCCTTTGTGTCACCCTCCCGTTCAGCTGTGGCTGTGTGTCTGCTTTGTCCTGCCAGCTCAGCCATGGAGTGTTTACAAGCCTCCCTCACCCTTCCAGGCTGTGGTTCAGCTCCATTGACACTGAAGGCAACAGACTCCTCTCTCGGCGTGTGATGAATCAATTACTTCCTCTGACACTCTATTACTATAGCCCTTACATCTCCAGATTGCAGATGAAAAGACAGGCTGAGAAGGGGGACAGGGAAGGGGAGAGGTCTCCTGAGGTCTCCTTCAATTGAGTTGTTGGACATCTGAAGAAATCCCCATCTGCCATATTTAAAGACAGAGAGATGTTTTGCTCCTGAACGGCAGAAAAATCAGAGGGTTTTCACAAAAGAAAACCTAAGAAATCAAATGGGTTAAAAAACTTCAACAAGATGCAGTGAACATAGATCAATGGTGAGTCAGTCCCCTCTGCTGATGGAGATCCCAGACCTTGTTCCCTCCCATGATTAACAGCCAGACATCAGTATTACCAAAGAGACAGTCATTACACCTTCCTTCTCACTGCAAAATAACAATGTAAATGAAACCTCTTACCAACACTCACAGAAGAGGAAGGAAGCTGAGCACATGCCTCAAACTCTCGTGCTGCCGGTGGAGGGGGGGGGAACTTCTCCTTGTTCGACATTCATCAACAACTCCAGCTCTGAGGTTTCCCTGGAGGCTTTTAACACACTGAGCACTTCCCATGCAAACACCCTGCGTGCAGCATGGCCTCGGCAGGCACGGGGCTGAGCACAGGGGCTCTCCCACCGCCAGTGGGTGAGTACTGCCCGTCTCAGGAAAGTAGAACTCCATCTCAAAAGATTCCTCACACAGTGTCTTCTGTACCGCTGCAAGAAGGTGGGGGCAGTCACACAACACGAGCAGCCACCCTGCCAGTTTCCGTGCCATTTGTAACAGAACGAAGTCTTTGGCAGAGCATTTCTGCTGTCAGACCCCACTGCTTCAAGCTCTGCTTCTAGGAATTCATTAAACAATAATATCTCCACGTCTGACCTAGTGTTACTTTAAAACCACACCATACTACTGTACTGTGATTCCTCACCAAGGCTGTATGTAGATCTCAAGAATTCCTTGGGATTAGCAGTGGGGTGGGATCAGAAAATCCCCAGGTTATTCACTCTTTCTAATGATCTACTGATCTACTCACTAAGCCAGCATAAGGAAGGCTTTCTATGGTGTGTTTGAACTGATATTTCAAAGACAGTTGCTTAAAACATCCTAGCTGTGATTAGTGGACCATGACTGCTATTAACTTATAAGGAATGCCAGGATCACCAGACTGTGGTTTGCAACATATTATTACATTGCCATTCAATGGTGGTGTGCAGGGGCTTGATTTAAAGAAAACGGAGAACTTGCCTCAGACTAAAACCTAACCTCCCCCAATTCCTTCAAATATGTTCTATGCTGAGTTCTGGCCAAAAGCAACCACAAATTTCTTCTGTTTTTCAGTCTGCTCTTTGCAGTCTGTTCTTTTTATTTTGCATTCATATTTAATTGCAGAATTCACACCCAGCCAGAAAAGGCTGAGAATGAACTGGTCGTTGTCTGCAGCGCTCTGACCTGCTCCTGTGTGATGCTGCTGCTCAGCAGCCTTTGGAGAGGAGTGTGCTTTGCACTGTTGCTATCTAGCCTGGGTTTTATGCCTGCAGATGCCCAGATCTTCTCTTCTTTATCAGGCAGGAATTTTAAGTGATTCACCGAGGCAGGAACAGTAAATCAATAGCAGGGAAGGGGAAGAACCCAAATCTCACAACTCCCAGAACTGATATTTGCTGGGGAGTCTGCCACTCCCCTGTTATAGCCTGACAGTAGGAATTATATCCATTGAAAAGGCTGCATGTAGCTAAGTCAAACAGTTGATCATTAAAAGGCTAAACTAGTTCCTATGTAAATCAAGGTAAAACCTCACATTGCTTTTACTGGGCTTTGCATCTAGTCCTTAACAAAAAATGGGTAATTTTTAAAAAACCATTCTGGCACTCCCCTTACATTCACTAAACCTTCTAACTCCTGCATCCAGACAGCAAACCCATGATGTAGAAGAGCACTGCTAAACCCACTGTACAACACAAAAAAGTGACAAAAACTCATAGTCCCATAGACATTTATTTAGGCTCCTGAGAGCTGTTTAGGATGAGCCTCTGTGGAGGGTGTCACACCATGGGCTGGTGCACTGTTGCAAAGATAGTCAAGGGCCTCAGGCTCTGCTGAAAGCAGGAGCACTTCAATGCTGTGGTTACCAGGCATTCCAGTGGGACTGCTCTACTCCTGTCCTACAGCATCTGCACTGTGCAGGGTCTGCCAAGATGCAAAGGACTTAGAGCTGGAGTGTAGCTTTTGTTGCTCAAAAAAGGCACAAAATTTCTGACACTTTTAGCTGAATTCTGAACCTTCTTACTGAGGAGTCTCCACAGCCAGCCCTGTGCTTGCTCCCTGTCCAGACGCTGTGGGGTCCTGTTCCTTCCCTCATCGGACAGAGAGGCTGACTAAGAAGCAAGTACACCACCACCACTACCAGCTCCTCCTCAACAGCAGGAAGGAGGGGGAGAGGTCTCTGTCTCTAATCCTATTGTTCCCAGTGTCACCAGCTGGCCCTCAATTTGTCATCATGCCAACAGGAAACAAGGTGCAAAACGAGATCTGACTCCTATGCACAGGATGTTAGTGAGCTGGCGGGACATAGGAGGCCTCACGAGAGTGCATTTGGGGCCACCACCTTCTGCAGAGCCTGGACTGGGCCTGTCCCTCTAGGCAAAGGCTCTGGGGCACAGAGAAGCACAGCCACAAGCAAGCAGAGATGGGAAGGAGAGAAGAGGGATGTGAACAACCTCGAGCTGTTAACTCATGTGGCTAGTCTCCCCATCACAGCTAACCCATTCGCTCATGTTCCATTTCGGAAAATGACCCAGGCTTGATGGGAATTATGAGCCATACAGCGGATGCTGGATGGAGTTAAAAAACAGTAGAAGCTCATTTGAAGACAAGTTGAGCTGCAGTGTCATGTTACCCAGACTGAATTATTTCCTGCTTTAGAAATGTTGCTTCTGGCTACCCATGCCACAAATGTATGAGCAAGCAAATGCCTTCCTTAACATCTCATCTTTGACTTCCCCTCACTGCAAAGTTAAAGCTCGACTCCCCCAGCGCTTCAGGAGATGCAGTCACTTCCCCTCGCATCCTAGTGAAGAACCCCTCCAACCACTGGCATTCTCTAGTGCTCCAAATGTATTTCTCTTTTCTAAGCATTTTGCCAATCACAAGATGAACTGCATTGTTTCTAAAATGTTTACTAATAAGCTAATTATGCATACTTTTCAAAGAATTTACTAATTAGCTGTCCATGATTGCTGCCTTGTCTACTCTTAACCTTCACTGATGGAAGGACAGCTTCCCACAATATTATGCTCTTGTTTGAAGGAGATGGCAAGAGAGGCAGGCTGAATGCTGCAGCCACCAGCTGCCTGGCTGGCTGTGGGTACTGGGTCTGGATGCAGCTCTCCCTGCCACCTCAGCTCAAAGGAATTTGAGCCAGTGTCTCTGTGGCTTTCTAGGAAGAATGCAGAGCTGTTTTGTTCCAGTGCCCAGCTTTTTGGATGCTCAGGAGATGGCCATGCTGCCATAAGAGGCCTTCACTGGCTGTCCAAGCTGCATGTTTCACCCTTTGCACTGTAGCATGGGCACACCAGCACGTTGCTGCCAGTGTCCCCTGGCCAGCAGTGCTCTGCGAGATGGGTGCTAGGAGCACGGTGTCTCCCCAGCCCAATCTTGGTTCACTCTGCCCTTCAAACTGGGAGCAGGTGTCTCCTCCTGCCATGCCTGCCCTGTATCCAGCACACATCAGGATGCTGTGCTTTGTTCAACTCTCTTGGCACCATTATAGCACTTACGGGGTCACAGTGACAACTGCATAAATTTCCTCCTGATAGTGGCCCCAGTTCCTGTTTCTGGAAACCTTCTAGGCTTGACAGTGGGACCCAAAGCCAGGAGGAAGAGCCTGACTCCAGCTCCATTTCCAATTTGCCATCTCCAGCCTATTTTGGGAGTCCCAGGCCCCTCTCTCCAGAAACCTTCGCCAGCATTTGGCATGTGCCACCAGAGGGGGCTGCGAGCCACGGCAGCAGTTCCCCAAGTCCTTCCCAGGCAGGGATCCCACCGACTGCAACCCAGTTGCAAGCATGTGGTGGAAATGGCTGCAGAAAAACCCACTGGGCACAGTCTGACCACCAGTCGGGCTTTTTTAAAACACTGCTCCTCTGGAGCAGATGTTATGACTCAGCTGGAAGGTCTTCTGCTTGCAGAGGAAGCACGAGCGTGTCTACTGCAGCCTGGAGGGAGAGTGCCTCTGCTGCGTGTGTGCCGCCCAGCCTCATCCTCTGGTAGGGTCAGCTGAGTGTGGCTGGGGGTGCCAGAGTCAGTAGCCAAACCCAGCACAGAGCTTTTAGTGGTCCAAAGAGAAGACCAGCAGCGGGAGGGTGGCACAAATGGAAAAGGTGGTTGGTCATAATTGCAATGACTCACTCATAGCTGAGGTTTCGGACTTGGATTTTCCAAGCAAGCAGAGCAGACAGAACAGCAAAATGGCAATTAAGAAGGAGAAGAAAGCTCAGCTACATGACTGCACAAGCCGGGGCATAGCCATCCCTGTTCCACACCTATTGTAAATGGTTCAGGTCACTCCTGGGATCCCAAATAAACCCTGGCATGCACAAGACTGCCCAGCAACCACCATACCACACAGAAGTGGAAACATTTCACCACAGCAGCAAGCCTGCTCTTTTCCACTGGATGCCACTTCCCCTGTTCAGAGGACAGACACCAGTGATGTGGGGTGCAGTACCTGAGCTACAGCTGCACTCGCAGCACAGAGGGGAAGAAACAGCCAGGCACTAGGATGATCATTTCTGAATAGCTCGGCAGATCTTTTATCAGAGCATCAAACTTCCCTTTTGGCTCTATCATTACTGCTGTGGCCCCATAGCTGCAGGACAGCACGAACAGTGGCCTGGGGCCTGAACTCCCTGCCACAGGGATCCCTGCTGGTGCACAAGAGCCACAGCAGCAGAAAGAGGCCAATTTTCTTAACCCAGTGCACTCCCAAAGCAAGACACTTCCTCAGAGCACAGAGAGAGCACTGAGAGAGAGAGGTGTTCTGGTGCTTCAATTACACCAAATTACTCCTTTCATGATGGTGGTGATAGAGTGCAGTTACTTCTTAATGCAGCTGGACACAGCTGAAAAATAAAAGCCCAGATGTGCCTCCAGAAAACTATAGCAACAAGCAGCACAGAGCAGCCACCTCTGGCTGCCACCTTGGGCATCCGTCCCTGGCTGATGCTTCCACCCTCCAGGCTGCCAAAGCTGTTCTCTGCAGCCAGCTCTTGCTCTGGCATCTAGGCAGCACCAGGTTTGTAGGCCCCTTCCGGCCAGCTGCTGGCCGAGGGGAAATCACTGACCTTTCCTCAGAGGTCCCCAGGGTGCCAGGCACTGGACAAAACACAGGAGGAAATGCATCCTATCCCAAAGGGAAATCTAAAGCAGATACAAGGAAGGCCAGAAGGGACACAGTAAAACTAAAAAGACTTTTGGAGATATTTTTGTAGGCTTTCAAATGGGTTTTAGGAATGTAAATGTTATGCTTTATGAGGGAGAAACTTTAGCCTAATAAGGTAAAATGAAATGTTGAAAGAAGAAGCACCAGAGGAAGGGGTTATGGTGTTTACCTCTGGCAGCTGGAAGCACAGACTGACCCCACTATCACTCCAATAGCTGCCAGGTAGCAACACCAGAGCAGGGGACCTTGTCTGCCCAGAGATCGAGTGCCCCAATGGAGCCCATCTACCTGTCACTGTGATGTGAATGTGCTCTATATTACGGATGAGATGTCAAAAGGAGGGCTCTGCCCTGACACTGTGTCTTTGATGCTGAACTCCTGTTCCTGTTAAGGTTCACACCTGCAGCTGCAGTGAGGTCTTTGTTTCTTCATAAAAAACCCTCTGACACTCAGATGAGATTTATCACTAGATGGTCACCTATTATTAATGTATAGTCATGTAATGTAAGTATTAATGCTCAAGCATTATACGGTGTCCATATTTGCCTCCTTCTGGTCAGTCACTTAAAAAAAAAATCTCACTCCTATCCATTTCTTTCAGGCCATGTTTATCATGCACTGTTTTCATTGTTCTGCTTCCTATCAAGCACTGTCCATGAAGCTCTTTCAAACCCACTCCAGTTCAGTGCTGGCTCGAGGGAGCAGGCACCCTAAGTCAGCTCGGCTCTCAGCTCACAGCTGTGGCCTGCAGAAGCTCAAGTGCACAGTGGATAAATCGTGTTTCACCTTAATAAAGGCTCTCTTGTGCACGTACATGCAGAAAGGGAAATAGTGAGACCACACAGCAGCCACTCAGAATATTGCCACAGAAAAGCAGAAAGCAGCAAAGGGATAACCAACACTGCCCCAGTGCTCAGGCAGTCCTACTGCACACACCACCTGCAGCTTGGGGCCAGACAATGCTCTCTCACGGGAAGCAAAACATGGCAAAAGTTGCACAAGATGCTCAAATCGACATCTTCCTACGGGTGGAGGAAAAGCCTGGTGCCCATGGGGATTTCCAGCTCTCTGACCAACCTGTTTTTGCTTGCCTGAGACCTTGAAGAGGCAGAAGCTGGAGTCCCTCCTGCCCAGTTTAATCCCTGCTCTGCACAATACACATGACATACTCTTCAGGCTGCAAATATGAGCCTATACAGCTTTTATTACTGTGAATTTGGGGCAACTGCATTAGCTATGAGGAGGCTGTGCAGTTCAGCCTATACAAGCAACAATAAAATCTGATAGCAACTATCATTCTCACATCCACAGCAAGGCCTTGTTGTGTTCATCTATGCCCACATTAAGCCTTTCTCTACCTTCTCCCTTCTTTATACACAGGCCTGATCCTGCAAAGTGCTAAACACCTTGCACACACAGACTTCAGGGAGAGTTCATGGTGTTCAAAGCCTTATTAGCCCAGGCTTTATCTGTAGGGGGTGACAAGATCCCCAATGACATCAATCAGCACACCTTCATTAGAGTTAGAGGAGCTATGCTGATTTATGATAGCTGAGGATCCAGCTCTGCACTTCATAACCTTCAGTACATCATCAAACCCATGCTGAATTCTTTGTTCTCCACAGGACTGATTCTACAGCCCCATAAATGCTTCCCCTGTTCCTTTGTCCTTTTTTACAAACAGAATTTCCCTCTCTGTATGCAATCCCCTTTTAATCAACAGGGCCAGTGTATGTAGCAGGACTGCTATGTCAGGCCTGTTTTAGGAGACCCGAAGCTCCTTCACACTCAGGCATCCCTGTAGCTGGCTGTGGATTCCAGATGAAACCCACAGGTTTATATGTCTGCTGAGACCATGTTATTAACTCAGCCTTTTATGGTGCCCTTTGATGCCATTAATTATACTTTACTAGTTGTTAATTGTTTTTCCCAGACATTTAGTTTTTGTGTCCTTTCTTAGAANCCCCCCCCCCCCCCCCCTTTACCAAACATAGCGGAAAAAGTACTATGGGAAGTCAGATCCATCCCAAACAGCTCAGACCACCACATCTCCAGCCTCACATGGCCTGAATCTGTGTCTCCAGCCAGAGGGCTCTCTGCCACACCTCTGCCTAGTTACACATCAGGAAATTGCTCTGCTCTCCCAGCATGGTTTAAAAGAACAGTGAGGCCACCTTAGCACAGAAAAACAAGTGGCCTTTTAACCAAAGTCAAGCTCAGGTTGAAAGCCAGTTGGGTCTTGCTTTCAGATGGTATCAGGCCAAGTTAAGAACGACCAGTTCATTGCAGAGTAGGCTCATCCTATGTGTCCAAAGCAGCATCTTACAACCTCGCAAGCAACACTTGCTCCTGAAAGGCAAGGAGATGCAGCACTCTGGGGGCTCGGGATGATGCTTGATTTCAAGTGCAAGGAAGCACGAGACCCATACCACCAGGCAAAAGCAGGAAGAGGACATAACTATGTACTAGAGAGGAAAAGGAAGGCTCTTACTTGCAGTCATGTTTTTCGATTTCAAAGTGAGGGTTGAAGTTGAGGATAATCTTCTGGTTGGATTCAGGGGCGTAGATGACCCATTCACAGTTCTGGTGGGAGGGGTAGTCATTGGGGTACCCTGGGGAAGTGATGTACCCGGCATCCTTGGAGTTGAGGCGTCCCCCGCATGGCTGAGCTGCAGAGACACAGAAGGGAACAAGGCACTGAAACAGGTTCTGGGCATCAGGTGTGCGCAGCAGGTCTCCCTGGGCCGCTGACAGGGGTGGTCTGATAAAGACCATTCTCCAGGCCATTGACATCCCTTCGGTACTCTGATATTAGATATTAATCTCTGGGCAAGGAGAATTATTCTGCAGAACAAACATACTCCTTTCCCCTCCACCTCCTGCCACACTTACATACCACATTTCACACAGACCAGAAAAGAGAAGTGAATGCTCTTGCCAAGGCAATTACAGAGCCATAAAGTAAGAGACAGATTGATATCAGATCATCTGGAGCTGCCTCATTTTATCCCTTCTTTTGCCTCCTTTGCAAGCTGCTCTGTGTCAGTCTCCCACAGCTGCCTCAAGAGACACCAGAATTTGGACACTACAAATTCAATCCAGCTGCAGTAGGGGCAGAAAGCTGTGCTGTTTCCAGGGAAGGAAACCGGAGGCACGTCAGGGATGATGGTGAGCCCAGGACCAGCTGCACCACGCGGCAGAGCTAAGAACAGCGCCCGTCCTTCCTCGCCCCAGCCTGCAGCCCTATGAAAGCCCCTCTCCGCTTGCTGTGCTCTCCCTCCCCAACCCACCTGCCCCAACAAACCTGTCTCAGCAGACTTGCAAGCTAACCCATCCACTGGAGCTGCTGACACAGATAATCAGCAGTGGTGGTTTTGTGGGACTAGCCCACAAATGGTTGGCAATGGCTGCGTGGTAAGCAGAGGAAGCTCTCTCAGCTTTGGGCTAGAACAGGCCCTAGAGGGTGATTTCATAATCAAAAAAACATTTAATCTCATGAATGCTGCAAATCAAATTTATTATTGCATTACTTGCTGGGAGGAAAATCTGCATCACAGGGTCACTTTATAATGCACTACAAATCCCAAAGTCCCTTTCTCCATGGGGCCCCCATCGTGTGTCCTGTTTCCCCTACTCCCCTGCCACCCCCTTGTACCAGCACCTAGGCCCACAGGCTGCAACAGCTGCCCCCAGAAACAGCATTGACTCTTCATACCCAGCAAAACACACCAAAATGAGCAAAACCCAACAAAACCCTAAGCTGGTCCATAGGGCAGGCTGGCAGGCATATGGGGTGACCCACACTGTGGAAAATCCTCCTCCCTGACAATAAGCAGTGGGGTGCATTGTGGGATGCAAACCCTCATGGGTTGTCCCCACTGTCAGGTTATCCCCACAGCCCTGGAGGACCCTGGACATGCTGGAGGGTGTGACTGAGTTTTCCCAAGGCCCACGTGTGCACGCCCTGAGATGGGGCCTGCAGCACATCCCATACCCCCAAGGGAGCCAAGGCACAGAGAAGCAACACCCTTGATACAGGAGAGTAACCACACATCTCAGCAGCTCCGTGAGCCAAGGGTTTCCACAGTGTTCCCCACTGCCTTGGTCCTGAGGAATGTTCTCTCCCTCCACAGCAGCACTCACTGCAAAGCCCCAGGACCACCCAGGAGAAGCAAAGCAGTGCAGATTGTGTGGCCTCAAGCCCCAAGCTGTGGGTCTGGCTCTGTTCCTCTGCCACAGGGTCTGCCAGGTCCCAGGGGTGTCCCCTGCCAGGCTGTCACAAGTCCACCCGCTCTCGGTAGGGACATCCCAGTCTGCGTTCAAACTGCCCTCTTGCCAGAGCCAAGGCGAGCAGCAGGAATCAGGCAAGACCCCTCAGCAGTAATGCTTCCTGGAGAAAAAGCACTTTGAATAAACAACCTGCTGCCTGCACGCTGCCTGCAGAAAATACACGCGTCCTGTGCAAAAACAAGGGCAACAGGAGGGCCCTTCATGGGGCAGCGAGGCTTCCTTTGCCATGAAAAAACACTCAATTTCCCCCATGTTTTTCATGCCCTCTAACACATTCATTCTTCAAAATAACTTTCTTCACGCACACACCCAAAGGCAGATCTGCAGCTTTGCCTCTTTCTTAAAATAATCCTGTAAGTATCCTGAAAAATACGAGGGGAAAAAACGCAGCACTGCCATGAAGAGCTGAGAATACCAAAAAACATCTGGTTTTGTTCCACAGGAGAGATTGCTCAACACACAAACATTTACAAACCTACATTCTTGCACAAATATCTTCTCTCAGGAAGGCATATTTGCCCACACGTGTTTATGTGGGTTCGGAGGGAGGGAGAGAAAGAGACATTCACGTGGAAAGAAGAAATTCACAGACTTGTTGACATCAATGTACAAATAGACGTGTAATTCACACTTCACTCATGTACGCACTTTCACACCTTCTCATAAAAATTCACACCTCGTTTGCACACATGTCCACCCCCTCCAGCAAAGAAAAATATTCAAGCTGCAGATTATTTTTCTTGGAAAGGGCAAAGTCTCGAAACAATGAAAATACAGTCAATCCTTCCACACCTCGTCATCCCCTCCCTGTCTCTCCAGCTTTCACACACATGCTACCCGCTAGGCTGATACCACCAACATCACCCACCACTCAGAAGTTGCTAGCCCCTTACTCATGCTGGATACCGTGAACACCCTGTGAGCCCTTGCAACTCAACCAGTTGGAGGGGAACTGTCATGTGAACAGAGGTGTCAGTCTCCAGCTTGCTCCAGCTCTTCCCCAACAAATGAACTCAGGTGCAGAAACACAGTTCTACCCTGACCTTGAAACTTCTCCCTTGCCTGCAAGGCCATCGCAGTTCAGTGGGACCAAGCTAAGGAAAACCCTAGGCTTGATCCTAATTTCAGGTCACCTTGGTGCCCAAATTAGACTGTTGGTGCCAGTGAGCACAACCTCAGTGAGAGGGGGCTGGAGCCCAGCCCAGCCCAACTGAGGTCTCTCCAGCAAAACAGGACAAGCAGACATAAAGAAGAGCACCAGCCACACGCCTCAGGTGTTCAGATACCACCAGGAAAACGTCACCATCTTCCTGCAGCAGTGAAAGTCTCCCACCTGCTGGAAAGCTTATCTGTGCCTCTCAGAGGAACATATTTTGTCCTCTCACTCATTCCTCCCCAAGAAGGTCCAGAGAAATGAAGGGGGCTACTTCAGTACAGCACTGCCTTGCCCACATGGTGGGCAACAGCATACCAGGGAACTCGAGGCTTCTTGGAGTTACTTGGAGTTATCTGAAGAGGCAAAATGACTTTAATATCTCTGTAATTGTTCTGTTGGGCTTTTTCTCTTTTGACTCACAGGTATCTAGCAGGTGAACACCTGCAACAACAACAACAAAAAAATCTATCACCATGCCCACTGATGGGCAAAGGGTTTGACTCAGCAGTCATGCCAACCACTGTCCTTCTGCATAAAATATGGCCTGTTTTGTATACAGTAGAGGCTCAAGCTTCTATGTAAATGGATCCTTACAAACTGATGCATTGCATCCATGCAAAAGAAAAAAAAAAAAAAAGGTTAGTGGCATGGCTACTGCTCAGTCTGTATGCGTCGGAAGCAAGACGTGTTCCATAGCTAATGGGCTTTGGCAGCTTTTGCCAGCCCTGAATTCACTTAATAAAATTAAAATTAAATTCTGAAGTACAAGCCAAGTCTACCAGGTGCGTGGGACATCCCGTTGCTCAGTAAGCAAAATGCAGGCGTTGAAGGCAAACGGCTGGGGCCCCTGCCAGTCCACATGGTAGAGGGGCCAGTGGAGTGCTGTGCCAACAACAAGGCCACAGGAGAGCAGCAGGGCTCCTCAAAGGAGGCTAGGGAGGTCAATACTCCCTGGCAGTGTTGGAGTAGACTATGGTCAGGTTGGGAAATCTGTAGACCCCCCTTTTCATTAAAGCTCACCATAACATACATTATCCCTGCAACCTCCTCCATGCAGGGCCACCCCAACAGGGGAACTACACCAGAGGATGACAACCAAGCCACAGGGATGGGAAAAGAAGACCTGGAGAAGCTCACGAAGGGTGAACTACAATGCAGCATTTGCAGAAAAGTGCTCAACTCCAAAGTTTCCCATGGAGATGGGTATCAGCTGAGCTCCTCACCCTTTACAAGGGGCAGACACATCTTTCTCTGCCCTGACCTGTGGAGACACCCAGGCTGATGAAGTCTCCTCCTGCCTCCCTCAGGCCACAACAAGCTATCATCACTCAGAGGACCCAAAAATAACAGCCAGGCCCCAGGAACCTTCACCCACACTTGGGGTTTTTCAGCTCTGCAGCTCATCAGGCGCATGCTGAAACCTTAGGCCGGGAGCAGGGCATTCTCCTACTTGAATTTCCTGCCGATTAAACCCCTCTGGATTTCCCTCACTCCAGGACAGCAGGGCTCACTGTTATTGTTGGACCTTCCACACAGAAACTAAAGCCAACTCTGCCTGTAACAAAAATAATCATCACCAGAGAGGCCCGTTTCACAACAAACATACATACTACAGCCTCTCAGAGCTTGTAGTGTCCGGCACAAAACTACCATGTGTTTTGATCTGCTGAACTCAGTTTACTTTTGGGATATCATTCAGGGCTGCACACAAAATTTAAGGTGCCTGGATGCCTTAGAAGCAGCAGCAGCATCACTGTCTGTGCTGCTTGAAAAGAGCAGCCTGTGAGGACAGCAAAGGAACAAGGGAGAGATGTGGGAATTCCACAGCAGGCAGATGCACTGCCTAGCCTTGTCACTTCTCTTCCTGGCACGAGGCCCTCCAGCCCAACCTCACACTCTCATTCAACCACTGCAGAAGATGTCCATGTCGCAGGATTCAGCACTGCACAGAGATTTGCCCTGCCAACCCTCTGACAGTGCAGCAAAATACAGGTGCTGGCATACATGACCCACTTCTCTCAGAGCTGCTGAACTTGGCTCAAGCCCTTGTGCAGGAAATGCATGTTTCAGTTCTGTTAGTCATACAGCTCTTCAAAGATCAGAATTCTTCAAGGTCCATGCGTGTCCAAGCACTTTGCCAAACCCTGGTATGGAGGAGACAAACAGCTCTCTTCTGCCAAGGATTCATTACCATCAACGCTCATCCTGCCTCATCCCCCGAGCTCTGACCCTGGCTGGGCACCGCTAATGTGGCAGAGGCTCTCACCCCAAACCGCACAGCACAACTTTCACAAGAGTCAGGAACACAAATATGAACTCTTGGACTTAAATCATACAGTTTAGCCATTGGCCAAGGAGAGAGACATAGTGCAGAGGAAGCTAATAAGATTAGATATTTTATCCCTAGTAGCATAGATCATTTTAGCAGAAGCGTGTTTGGTTTGGATTGCGAGATAAAGCTTCAAAGGCTTCCTGAACAAATTAATGGACAAACACACCCAAACAACACAAGGCTCTTACATGCACATTTCATTCCAGAGCACTACCCACATCCACATCTTGAGACTTCACACAACCAGGGCAAGTCCCTTGAACATTTCACTGAGGGCTTTTACCAGTTTAACTAAAATTTTGCTAGAAGTAGATACACAGCAAAGTAGAATTTAAAGACCGCTTTTGTGATTTGAACTAGGATTTTGTTCAATTCAAAGTGTCTCAAGCCTGTCATGAGACAGGCTCGTAAAACACTGTCTGGGCTTAAGCAAGAAAGGAACGCGCCAATCCATCAGTTGAGGAATGCAGCCATTTGACTGCTTCCTAAGGCAACTGGGAAGGGGTGCAATATATTCATTTTATAGCACTGGACAGCAGTGAAAGGGGAACACAGGAAAGCTCAGCAAATGGAACATTTTAGCTGTGAGCCTTTGCAAAAAGAGATCATTTCAAATTATTTTTAAATAAGAAGGGAATGTTGGAGGAAGGAAGAGAGAGAAGGAGATTTGGAGACTTTTGATATCTGCACTTTTTTTTCCCATGTTAATCCACAAAAGAATTAAGTAGAAACCTGAAATGGAGACCTACTTAAGCTTCATCATGGAAAATGAGAGGGCCAAATCCTGCATGCAAATCCAGGTAATTTGCTTTGAAATCACTGGAGTTCAGCTGATTTGTACTGCTGGGGTTCTGGATAGCCGCCTTCCAGGGGCTGACATCGCTTTGTACCACTTGAGCCAGTGAAACCTTGACCTTTAAACGTCCATCCTGTCCAACCCCTCTCTTATATCCTTGATGAGATTTTATATCCTGTTTATCCACCTTCACTAACTTTATTATTTGTCATCTTATATCAGAGGCAAATGCAATTCCAATAGGGTAACCAACTTAATAGTGTTAGTCTATCTATAGATATGTGTACATACAATTCTCCCAGCTTGCCTGACAATGTAATCTGTGGGTCTGGAATTACAACTCCTGGCTGCTCCAGTAATCATCCTGGAGAGCATGCGAGTGTGTGCATACACATGCAAGGGAGGCAGACAACTGCATTTTGAACCTGGGGAAATCATGTCTGCCTCTCCTGCCTCTCTGTTAGGCTCCCAAGGGCTTGAAGTCTTGTGGAAACACACTGCCATCTCCCAGGAATAAGTGGCAGCTTTAGGAGACCCTCAAGCTGCAGATCAGGCAGTTTCTGATTAAAACTCACCAGTACTGCAGGCAGAGAAATAGTTTTGGGGAAGCCTGAAGCTTCCCGCATGACAGCCTGCCACCCTACCTATAGGCTACATGAGGAAAAAATATGATGGTGAAAATTTGCTGAGCCACCCCCATAAATGCTGTCAATAACAGACTGGTTCAAGGGCTGTAGAGACAAGAGACATTTCTAGTTGTACACACGGAAAAAAGATTCCCCTAGGATTCCTCTCTAAAGAGCTTCAGGCTTGATGAAAGGTGTTCAATGCCTCTGAAATACTAATTAGTATTATTGTTACAAAAATTCCAAGAAGAAAAAAAAAAGCTTATCTCACCTCCCCCCACACCCTCGCAGCTTCCTCGCACCTTTTGAACTCATCTGTCAGGGTCCATTCTGAAACTGAATCCTGGTTTTCCCCATCAGGCAACGGCAGTTTACCCCTACCTCTTCCCAGAGCAGCTGGCAGAGCCTCTCAATCTCACAACACCCCTGACTTGGCCTTCCCTCCCAGGGGCCCTGTTGGAGCCTCAGAGCACAATGCAGTGCCCTGGCTGCAGACAGCCCCATGAATGGGACAGGAGGGAAGCAGCACCTCAGGGAGAGCCCACCGCGGGTCCCCCCCATGCACGCTGCCGAGCAGTAGCGGCTTCAGCCTTTGACAGCTTGCTCAAATCCAGCTGCTGCTCAGCCTCACCACTAGCACCAAAGTTACTGCACGTTCTGGTGAGTGTCTTAAACACATAGTTACCTGCTGAGAACATATTCAGCAGTCAAACAGAAGGAGAGGAAAGTAGCAGTGAGCTTGGGGTGTGCATGAGGGAGAAAGTTGTGGAGGGGCTCTGGGTGTGTGAGGGACAGAGCAGGGAAGGGACGGATGCAGAAGTGTGCGTGTGTGTGGCAGGCAGCAAGGCAGTCCCCTCGACTAGAGGGGCTCTGTGTGTAAGAGGAAAGGTAGAGATCTGTGTGCCTGTGAAGAGAGAGGAGGAACCAGGGAGATTATAAGTGTGTGTATGTGTCTACATGCACAAGGGGTTTTCCTCCCTCCTCTTTCCACATGAATCCCTTAAAAAAAGGAGTTCAAAGGAGCCTTTT
Source organism: Edolisoma coerulescens (assembly GCA_013397115.1). NCBI lineage: Eukaryota > Metazoa > Chordata > Aves > Passeriformes > Campephagidae > Edolisoma > Edolisoma coerulescens. Next base: position 18,727 of record VWZW01006798.1, on the reverse strand, counting down.
AATAAAATGTAAACAGAGGAAAAGGAGACGGCTTCACTATCTTCCTAGAAGGGACATAAAAAAGGGCAAGCATTCAAGCCCTACACAGACAGCACTTCACAGCTAGCGGTGACCCACCAGAACAGCTGGGCAGATGTCTTGCCTTTGTCTCAAATGCACGGGGAGAAATGAGGGCAGATTTCAAAAACCTGGAGCCCAGCACTTCATCTCTAGAGCCCATTTTCTTTGACTCATCAAGTACGAAGAGAGGGGGAAAAGCAGTCAGACAGAAAGTCCCTACAGCTATCCACCCCTGCAAGTAATACTTCAGGCTGTTCTGCATGCCAGCTTGTTGCTTGTACCCCTTTTCCCAACCTGCTTGGGAAGAGGTCGCCTCACCACGGCTGTAGCTGGAGCCCCAGCCTCCCAGCATCACTCTAGCTGTCCTCCCTGATTCACGGGCACCGCTTGCACACAGAAAGGGTTACAGATCCAAGTTGTGATTTCGAGTGTTTGGCCCCGTGCCTGCTGACCTCGTGCTGACAAACCTCTCCTCCGTGTCTGTGTTTGCGTCTTTTCACTGCACAGGCATCAAGCCTGGCTCAGGATCTGGCCTTCTGAGATTGAGCTTTGGCTCAGGCAGGGAGCAGGCTGACCCTTTGATTCCGAGTGTGATTAAACCCATGCTACTGTAGCGCTAAGCCGTGTGCAACACTGTTAGCAACAGCCCTGATTTATGTTGTTGCTAGTATTGCGGTTTCCACAAGGGTGTAGACAGGGATTTCGAAAATAGCCCAGCTACCTCTTTGTCTGTGTGTGTGTATTATAATTAGAAATGTGTCAAAGGGCTGTTACAGAGTGAGGATGGAGCTGGAAACGTTCACACCCCACTTCTGCCCCCACCCCCGTGCTGACACCATCAGCCCCAGCTTGGGTGTGTGCAGGCACATCAGCTCTCCACACTTCCTGGATTAGACAACTGTATTCCCAAGACCCCATGGGGGCACGGTGGTGGTGACTTCACCACACAATGGAGAACAAGTTTAACAGCTTCCAGTTTGCTCTCAGGCTGCTGCAATCTGCCCCCACCACCGTGGCTAAATGACAACTTTTTTCTGTTTCGATTTCAGATAGGATCACGGGTCTCAGATGTAGACAATTTATTTTCCTAGCACAGCTGGTCTGTCAGAGGTCATATAATTTGGCAGCAATCCCAGTGCTTAAAAATTAATTTTTCCTTATTAATACAACTGGGGGTCCCACAGGATAGGATCCCAGCCTTATCTGAACCTGACAGCTTCCTAAACCCCATGAAGGATGCTTTCTCCTCTCAAGCTATCTGCAGTACATGGCCACCATGTCCTGGTGCCTGGCAGCACTGGAGGTTTCTGCTAGGAAACCAACCCACCCGCCTGCCCGGACCGGCTGCTGGGACAGGAAGCGCTGCCTTCTCCAGCCCAGCAAAGTGGGATGCTTTCTCTTTTTGACCTTCTAAAGCCACGCACAAGGTACCAAACACAGAGTAGATACCGGGAAGGAGGATGGCGGGGGCAGAAGGAGCAAGGCAGGGAAATTGGAAGCGCCTCCATAGAGCACTCTGGGAACAGTATGCATGCCTGTCACTCCAGACACCACACACCATGATTTTCCGTAGCAGTAAAACTAGGAAAACAAAATGCAGCATCCTACCCTGGGTCAGAGCCCCCCACCGAGCTTGTATCAGTGGTTTTCAGTGATGCTCTGACAACTATCTGATTCCTAGTCTAAAAAAGCTTTTGTTTCCAGCAAGAGCTGAGTTAACAGCACACGGGCAATAAGGCACTACACTCAGTGCTTGCGTGGGGGTGTGTGTGTGCATGTTTGTATGTGTGGTCGTGCGCTTGCTTGGCAGCAATTTGTTTTGGTCCCCCTCCCCACCTTGCTACATCTCCTAAGTCACTACTAAAAATAATAGCTTTTAAATAAACCATTTGGAAGGCTTCAGAGTGAGCTTTGCTCAGAGCTGCATAAACATAATCGGAATGGCTCAGTACTTGGGTCACTCAAATCTGTTACTTTCTTACTTCATTGCTTTTTACGGGAAAATGAAAAACACACAGGCATCCAACCTTCAGATTTATCTCCACGGGTCTCCCACCCACTCTCCTCCATGGTTATCTCAGGATTTGCTTGGCTACATACAAATTGGCAGCTGCACTGTTTATCTCTTACTGTAGAAATATTGCATGAGGTTTTTTTCCATGTGGATTATCATATTATTGTCTATTAAAAACGTCTCCCCTCTCTACTAACCTCCCTTAGGGAACCTAAAGAGGGACTTTCATAATGGGGGAAGGCTTTCAGATACACCAGACTGAAACATAAATCCATCTACCTCTGGCATGTTTTCCTTACTAGGCTGGCTAATTTACTGGAGCTGAGTGTAGCCTGATCGAGGTTTGCATCCCATTACCCCGTACCTTTGCTCGCTGTGCTGGCAATAAAGTCATTTGACCAGGTTTACAGCCACACATCATCATCTCGGCAAACCACCACTGGTGCCGGCCACAGAGACACAACTTCCTTGCTGGCTCCAACACCATGTGATGCTCTGCTTAGCCGGGAAAACCCCGCATTCAAATAAACACTGCTTACAGCGACTGAATGGCCTGAGACACGGTTTGCTCGCAAACCTCTTCCTAGTTAACAGTCCTGGTGCCGAACTCACTCCAGGATAGAAGGAGGTGCACGCATGGACACAGGCACACGCGCGGGCTCAGCAGCCACAGGGATCACAACCAGGCTGGCCAGTGCACCCTCAGGAGCCAGCCTCAGGTTACAGCCCGATCTGCCACAGCACAAAACCCGCTCCAGGAGATCAGACACTGCTTCTGCAACCGGGATCATCTGAAAAGACTGTTGCACTCAGCAAGGGCCTCCCAGGACACTGCCCTTTCTCTTCATCCCATCAAGTGCCTATTCGTTTTCCTACTTGAACAAAAGATGGGATTTATTTTTCCCTTTATAATCGTAAGGAAGGAGGTGATGCCAACCGGCATCTGAATGTTTATCTGCTTCGCTCTGCAAAAGAGAGGGATTTTCTCAGGCAGCAGAGACTCTCTCACTTCCCTTTTTCAAGGGGAAGCTGGGTGGCCACAAAGCTCTGGGGCAGGAGAAGGCAGAATGCACTCTGCCATCATCTAACACTGCTCGGGTCAGACCGCAGCTCAGGGCCCTGAGCCATGTCCCGAGGCCCCGACTAACGGGAAGGCAAACCCACGGCTCAGCGGCTGCTGGCTTGACACTACCGTCCTGCCAGGCAGCTCCTGAGCGCAGAAGCAGCCCCGGGAGAGCACTGGACGGCATATCCTTTTCCTCCAGAGACTGTTGCACATCGGGACCCTGTCGCCCCAATTAGCGAGACTCAAAGCCAGTGGTCGGGGAGCGCAGGGCCCAGCCTCAGCCTGCCCCATTCCTGTCCGCATGCCGAAGGAACGCAAAGATGGGTTTCATCCCAGCACCTCCTGACAGTCCAGCCTAGCTCTTCAGCGAGGAACAGAAAAACACACTCGTGTCCCAATACCTGCCATGAACCCGCCTTGTCCCGGGACAGCCCGGCGTTTGCAAAGTAAGTGCAGGTCCCGCACGTACCGCGGGCAGCCTTTCCTGAGGGTGCCGCCGCTAAGCTTCGCCCGCTCCCAGCCCTGCACGGCCCCGGCAGCCTGCTCCCGCCAGGTGATTTTAATTTCTCACCTAAAGTTTCCCGAGGTTGCAGCCGGCGCGGGGCCGCGGGCTTTCGGATGCGGGTGTCCGGCATGTGGCTTGTCCCTACCGCTTCCCCTCCCTTCCCCGCAGCTCCCCAAAAAACCGGCACGCAACTTTCCCATGCGGCTCCGTCCCCTCGCCCCTTCACGCCGGGCGTTGGGAGCCGCGCGGCTGCAGCCGCTGCGCTCCTTGCCGGGGGTGCGCCATCCCCGCCCCGCCACACGCATGAGCCCCTCCAAAACCCGTGCTGCGAAAGCTGCGCGGCGCGGCCGATCGCTCATGTGTTCCCTAAATTTATTCCCACGCAAAGCATCTATGCGTGAGACCGGGACCGCGCCCGGGAACCCGAAAGTTGGGCGGACGGGGACATCCCTTGTCCCTGAGGGCGCCTTACCTGTCTCCGCCGTGCCTCCGGAGCCGGGCAAGCACAGCCCTAGAAATCCCCAGGCGAGAAGAAACGTATCCATCCTCCGGAACAAATTATAAAAAAAACCCCAAAACCCACAACACAAGACCCGAGGCTGCGGGGCCGGGCTTCGCCTCCCTACCCCGGGCGCGCCGCGCCCCGCGTGGGCGCCCCACTCGCGACCA
>VWZW01006798.1:0-14334 GCA_013397115.1 Edolisoma coerulescens | reverse complement strand
GCGGAGCCGGGCGCGTCCCGGCCGCGCTGCCGTGCCGCGGGTGCCGGCCGCCCCCGCTCCGGGCGCTGACGGCCCCGCAGCGCAGGCAGGAACCAAACCCGATGGAAATAACGGCAAAAGAGTCGGCTGTGCGAGGGGAGACACCCAGAAATTGTCGGATGGGGGAGCATCAGGACAAGGATTGTCCCTGCTCGTGGGCTTCCGCCGCTGCCGGCCGAGACCCAGAAGCGCCGAGCCTCGGCCAGAGCCGCCTACCAGAGCGGGGAGCGGCAGCGGGAAGCACACGCTGCCTCGCTCCTGGCACCCACGTTGCGGTGCAAAGGCTGCTACAAGGGACAAATGCAAACTCCTCCGGGACTGCACCACAGTTGGCTTCCACGCTCCAAACCCGTTTTCTCTGAGATGCTCTTTAAAAACACAAACCGCGAGCAGCGTTCACATAGTCATCCTAGCAGTGCTCAAAAAAGTTCGCTCGCCTTTGCCCTGGGAGGGTGGGGAGTCTCTGCCCGAGCTGGAACTCCTGGGACCGTGCGTTTACTTGTTGCTTATATTCACAGACCACAACAGGCTTAAAAGCTGGTATCTGGCAAACTGGGGCTAACTCACACCGCCATTCTTTTTGAGAGGTGAAATTTCAAAGCAAGTGAAATGAGCCCTGAAACCCTGCACCAAAAAGCTATTTAAAAACCAGTCCTTTATGTTGTTGATGAGTCCCTAAATTTTAGATTCCAACTTCCAAATAAACAGTAGACAAAACGATTAAAGCTATGTTATCTCAGTTTTTTTAAGTTGGTAATTAGTGAAGAGATACTGGCATGTGGCAGAAGTGAGATACATCATTGTGTGGGTGAGAGGGAAAGTAAGAACGTTTCACTGGTATTCATTTAGGGTGATGAGACTAATTATTTTGTACTCTGCTGTCTATCAGTTACAAGTAGCATTACCAGCTCACGTCAATGAAATCACGATGCCAACCTGTTTAAGCACATTCACACAACACAAACGCTTAGAGTTCCTCTGAGGCCAGTGGAAGTTCATTGACAGCAACAGATTTGGCCTGACAGATAGATCTGATATTTCAGCCGTTACCCTGAGGGCTGTAGCATCCCTCTTCCTTCTGTGTGTTTTGATACCTGATTTTGCATCCTCTGTGGCTCAAATGTGCTCCAAAACCCGCTGAAGTCAATGCAAAGCCAGTGGCAACGGAGTCTACTGCCTTATTTACTGTATTTTGATGTGAAATTATGCAACTATTATTTACTACTCGCTTATAGTTAGACTACTATCAAGCTAGCGAAGTGTGATTTTTTGCGTGTATAAATAGCCCTTGCAAAACATAACACAGATATCAGAGTGTAATATAAACCCACAGCATGAATCATTCCTCTCTTAAGACATGCATGGAAAAGGAAGAGGTTACCAAGCCCTAATCAGAGACAGCCCCATCTCACGTACCATATGGCAGAGGGGCAATTTTTCTTCCATTATGTTCCTTTTCCCCTAGTTAAGGTCAATAGAAGAGTGCAAACACAACCTTGAACGGATAACAGCTCTGATCTGTTACTGAATGAAGAGAAGATAACCGTAGGAAAGAAAATGGTGATGGGAAATGAAGTTACCTGCTGCTCCACAGAGGTTTCTCTCAGCTGTTTTTTAACTGCTCTCCACAAATCCAGCCCTGTGTTTAGTGTCGGATCTCACGTCTCCTCTCCCCCAACATGCCACTGTCAGGAAAGGAAAGGCACAACTAAAGAACCAGGCAGGGCTCCTGCAGTTTCTCCCACTGCAGGTGCTCAGGACGGGATGATAATAGAGCTGGTGATATCTATTACTCCATCTCAGGTAGAAGAGTGTCAAAAATACGTCTTTTGGGAGCATTTAAGACTCCAGCCCTCTCTCAGGGGTTTGAAGGCACTGAGCACAAGGTGATGCTATGTACCCTGAGCTTACCTCTGCCTGTTTCCGGGGGCAGCTGCTGCTGCTGCTGCTGTGGGCATTGCTCCGTGCCCCAAGGGAGGCTGGACCTCATCAGCTCTCCCTGCTGGGAAATCCTGCTTCTGCCAAAGGGCTCAGGGCTCTGGGCTCTGCTCAGTCCTCCTGCGGGTATTTAAAGTCCGCAAGTAAGCACTCGCCAAACCCATTGGGAACTGCAGTGTTTTTCCATGTCTGTATGTCAGAAACATCCACAAAACCTCACTGAAAATGAGACAATGTGTAATTTAATGGTACTGTAATATTTAATGTACCATCTGCATTAAATTTGGTTGAAGGAATTTTGCAGCCCAAGCATTAGTCAGAGCTGTGATGCAATGAAATTTCCCCCATCTCTCCTCCCCTCCAGCAGAAAGCCTCCTCAAACACTGCCTAGTTCCCTGCTGCTGACCCGAGAGCCTGTGTACCTAGGGTTTTCCCCGGCACTCTGCAGCTCTGCTCTTCTCTTCCCTCTAATTGCAGCTCATTTTAAACATTGATCATACAGCCTCATTTATTTTCAATCACAGCTTCCTCTTTCTAAATGAATCCTTCTCTCCCCATGAACTGAGCATTAGGAGGTGTCTGTAACGCAGGAGCTCCCCAAGTTTTTCCTTAGAGCCTTTCTCAATCCTGATTTAAAAGAAAATAAAATAAAATCCAAGGCATCATGTATTCCTGTAACCTTCTCTGGGCTCCAGAGTAGTTGGACAAACAGGGTGTCTCCCCCAGTTTTATGTCAAAATATACTATTTCCAATGCAGATCTTGACAGCCTTCCAGAGAAAACAACATGGCAGGACTGAAACAGGGTTAGGAATGAGAGAGGGGAAAAATGATACCCGGCCTAGATAAAACCATAAGTATTGTCAGTCAGCGGGAGAGCAGGGACTTAAACATTTTTGGCAGGGTATCCAAGGAGCGGGAGAGCAGGGCATGGGGGCAGACAGTGTGGGTTGTCTCACAGAAATGCAGACTTCTGGTTGCAGTTTTCCTCCTCCAGACACTGCTTTGAGATCCTCAGCTAAAAAGCTCTAAGTGCATCATGTAAAATGTTTTTATTAGTCTATCAGGTGCATGATTACGAGATCTCATTTTATAGCCACAAATAGGCAATAATTACCTTAGCATCCCATTAGCCCTAGCCTTCAACCAGACTATTTGCTGGGGAATTTGTCCATACTCAAAAAGCAGGCCACTACCCCAACTTGGACAAAGCAGTTTGGCACATTGCATTCAAGTCCATAAACTTCCAGTCTAGAGGTGTCTTAATTAGCAAGCTGCCCTGTTAATTTTTCATGGGGAATACCACATCTGCAAATCTGCTAAGCAGCGGCTGCAGAGCGAGCCCAGAGGCTGCCCCTTCAACTTTTGGGTGCTGTAGCAGGCAAGTGCTTGCCCACCCCATTACTGCTTGCCCACCCCATTACTGCCCACCCACACCACTCCTGCCCACCCTGTTACTGCCCACTCACCTTCTTATTGCTCACCTCCTTCTAACATGTCCCCCCCCATTTTTCCAGCTGCCAGCCTATCTTCAGGGCGGCAGGGAGCCGCTTTCTCCCCCTGCCTCTCCTGCACCCAGATATCTGGTACAGGAGGAGCACTGCTGGCGTGCAGAGGCTATGCCAGTGCGCACACTGCCTGGCTGTGGTGTGGCCTGAAGCTCAGGCAGCCACACGGCTCCTGGGCCAGCACTGCCCTGCTGTGGTGCCAGGAGCTAGCGGCTGGCTCTGGGGAGAGTGCTGGAGCAGCATTGACTGCTGCAGGGGAAATGAGGGGAGTGCTGAGGCAGTCTGGAAAGGAGAAATGAGAAGAAGGAGGGAAAAAAGCAGAGGTAAAAGAAGAGTGGAAAAGGGAGGTGGTGAAAGAAACAAAGATACAGAACAAGGGGATGGGGGGAAAATGCATAAATGGCAGAAAACAGGGAGGAAGAAAACTAATGGAGTTAAAATCCATCATGAGATTAGCGGAGGGAGGGAGAGCAATTCCTGTCAGCTCAGGAGGTGCTGAGCTGCGGAGGGGAGCAGAGGTGCTGCTGGGGGCCTGCTCCAAATAGCAGACTGTGTGTGGGGGGCAGTGGTATGGAGACGGGGGAGGAAAGACCCTGCATCTTCAGAGTTAATAAAAAAAAGCTTTCAGACCTCAGCAAGCTGACTAAATTAGGCAGAACATAAAGGTGCTATATTATTTCTCAATACAGCAGTGGTATGAAAAGAGGCAATGGATTTCTTTTGAAGCAGCTGCTGTGTAATCCAGGGCTTTCAGGTGTACTTCATCCAAATGCTCTCCTGGTTTCAGCAGGTTAACTTCATTAAAGGCTCCATCTACCACTTTAATGTTCACTGAAATCCCACTGCGTGGGTATATTAGGCAGAAATAACCCCCACAAGATGATTGCCTGCTGTTGTTTGGCACAGTGAATGAACCTGGAAGGGGAAATGGAGGAGGGGAGGGGGGCCAGGCTGGAAGGACAGATCCTGAATTGCTGTAGTGTGCCAGCAGGCTTGTCCCTTTGCTAAGCGCATCACAAGCCACTGCACCAAAACCCCAAGCCTGCAGGGAGCCATCCCTCCTGACCCCATCTCCACAAATAACCTGCTTGGTTCCTCTCCGCTTTGGCCTGCTCCTTCTCCACACGCCCACTGGTCCCCCAGCTTGTGAGGAAGGTGGTGATTTCCCACAGGTTCTCCTCACTTGCAAAGAGGAGACCATGGAGCTGTAAAGGCCATCTCTTCCTCCAACAGACCCTGGCAATTCTGTGGGCTTTGCTACTGAGAGCTTTGACTGGGGCCTGAGTTTCTCACCCCACTGTAACTGGGGGGTGCAGTTAAGACTCTTGAAAAATCAAAAAACCTCTTGTGTGAGGTGACCCAAGCTCTGCATGTTCACCTGTTAAAAGCACCCAAAATGGCCCACTGGCTGTGGCTCCTACCCACAGAGCAGCACGTGGTCAGCTTCATTCATGAGAAGCTCCAGTTGAACTACACTCCAGTTAGGGCCAACAGCAAATTTTCCACAGACAGCATTAGAAGGAGACATTTGTGGACCTCTACCCAGTCAGAGTCACAAACCAAAGGCCTCATTTAGAACCTGCTGAAGCTGGTGGGAGTTCATCCATCACCTTCGCTGATGGCTGGATGTGACCCAAGTGGCTGAGCCCTGCAAAGCCAGCATGATGTCTTTAACTGTAAGTGCTGCCGTGGCCTTCCGCTGGGCTGGCTTCCACGGTGTGTCGTGGTCTGTAGTAAGCACATCCAGGGCTGTGTGCTCAGTGTTAGAGAGGGCCATGCCACCAGTCTTACTAAAACACCTCCTTAAAAATACACAAATTCTTAAACCAGCAAGTCACTTAGACACCCCTTTGCCTGAAACTTGGCAAAAAAGTTCTTAGGACAGAAGCTATTTCTTTTTTCTTATAAACAAAATGCCATTACCATGCTTTGGCTCTTGGCTTGATAGATTCTGGCAAGAAAATGCATGTGTGCATTTTAAAGGAATTTCTCTTTTGCTTATCATGGTTTAGCTTCTGACCTCACCCTCCTTCCCCCTCCCTCCCTCCCTCCCTCCCTCCCCATCCCAGGCACGTTCCGGCGTGACTTCCGTGGTGGTGGTGGTAGTACGTTGCATGGCCCTCCCAGCAACTGGGGTTAGCAGTTAGCTCCCTCCAGCAGATAGCACATTCTTCTGGAGCACTGTCATGGGGAAAAGCCTTGAGCTGTGAAAGGTTTTCTTTCCCTTTTAATCTTTTATTTTCTTTGATGTTCATTTTAAAATAAATTATTGTGCCTTATATTTATTATGGTACCTGGCTGTGCAAGGACCGGGACCCCTCTTCTGTCCAAACACAGACTCAGAGACAGTTCTTGCCTCAAACAGTTTACAATCTGAAGAGACAAAGCAGATGAAAACCAAGAGCCAGATACAACATGAATGACAAGCCTGTGGATTACTTTAGCGTTTAGTTAAGTTGTAAACTGTGGAGGGAGAGACTGCCATTTGACTATGCCTGTGCAATATCAGAGGTAGGAACTTCTGATGCTGCTGAATTGTTGTTTGGAGATGGTTTTTAACACAGAACACTTAGGTGAGGATGTCCCAGAAAGTCAGTGATTCCTAAGGGAACCACTGCTTTTCACTTGATGTCACCTAGCATATGTCAGTGACCTCAAAAAGCAATCTCATAACAGAAAAAGCCACTCATAATCTGCTAATAAAAAACAGATCAGAACAGATCTAGAGGATCCCAGCTGATAGTTGGAAACCAGGCTGAGCTGTGTTTTCATCATGGCCAAACACACCTGTGTTTTGAGAACATTTCAAAGCATGTTTGGCACAGAACTTACGTACATGCTTACCCTCCTAAAAAGTTCTTAGTGGCACTAGGATCTTGCTGGATCCAGCTCTGCTGGATGTATCAGGCTGAAGATCGTCTTCATAATCCTCCCTTTGACATAAGGGCTCATCTTAAGTCAGACCTTGCATTTATGCCACTTCCTAGACAAGAAATCCATAATCTTGGAGGAGCTCTACCCTGCTTCCCTTCCCTTTCTGTGAATGTTCAGAATCACAGTCATCACCCTTTCCTTCTGGGGATGCGGCTGCTTCCTTATGACTGCAGAGTAGATCTTTTTTCCCAAGAGGGGTCACCCCTCTCTCCTCAGGATCCTGCACACAGACCCCATTGATTTTTTAGTGTAACTTCTTATGGAAATGAATGGTGCTAAGGCTGCTTCACAGTCAACAGGGTGGCCATGAAGCCCATGCCTCAAATAACTGCACCAGATGGTCCTCCAGGGAATTGGGACTGCAGAACAACAGTCAGGAAGCAGCTAATTTTCTGGCCAGCTTCTACAGCAGGGCAGTGAAAACACTCTTGTGCTCAGCTGCCTCAGAAGCACGTGGCCCCTCTGCAAATTCAGGTTGTGTTTCTCAGAAGTTCAAACCTAGGGCTTAGCAGCAAGAATCTGCTGAAGTAAAAAGGTGCACTAGAACAACTATTATCAGGCACACTGAAATGGGGGGTGGTTTTACGGCCCTGCAGCTTCAGATTCAGAGAATCAGTAGGGTCTTTTGGTCATTCTGAGCCAGACAAGTGACCCAAGACCCACTCCAGTATAACCCTGTGGGCAGTACCAGACCTTTACTGTACTTTGTTTCCTTTCCACGTCAGCAAAATTGGATGGCTGATATGTTTTACCTCCCACCCCTTCTCTGAGTTCTTTGCTTCATGTTGCACTCCTGACTGGTCTCTCCCCATGCACAGCACAGTGGATCCAGTGGTTACTGTAATACAAACAATCCTCAGGTGCAGGTTTTTCTTTTTCCTCCTCAGTGTGCTGCATTTATCAGCATCAGCCATAAGCCCAGCACAGTCAGGCTTCCCCTTGCTCTCAGCACCTGAGAGCTTTTGGGTTCACAAATCTTGCTACTAATAATACATTGTGCAAAGTTGGTACAGAGCTCAAAGTTTTCCATGTGCGTGCTGCAGTTTGATTTTAACTGTGGGTATCATTATCATCAAAGAGACTGAGGAATGGCAGCTTTTAGTTAAACAAATGGAAAGCTGTATTTAGTCTCTTTTGCCACATTGATAGGAAAGAATAAAGGCTTTTAAATATATTTTACAGCTGCCGTTTCTCAGGTTTTGCTGTCTTACAATAGTCTCTGCGGTTCTGACTGGGAAGTTGTTGCAAAAGCTTTTTGTTTTTAAGGCTTCTATTGAAATAATACATATTAATTGTCTCATTCCTGAATTTTTTGTTGTGATGGGGAATTTCAGACGGGGGGGTGGAGGGACAAGCTGTAAAGCATCAACAGCTGAGAGAGGATGTCCTGGGTGAGTAATGAGAGAGGGGGCCTAGATATCACACTGCTAGCAAAGTGTGAAGGAGAAGAGGTGTCTCCCTGGAAAGAAGACAATTGGCAGAGGAGCCCAAGGCTCTTTGTAGGGAGCAGGGCAGAGGCAGAGCTGGGAAGGGGGAGCTGAAAGTACTCAGCAAGGAAGCCAGGTGGGAGCAGGGACAATGCTAGAAAAGAGCAGCATGAAAGTGTAGTCTTTGATGAGAAAAAAAGAGCTGGACTCATCATACTGTGGCCACCAGAAATGAATATCAATGAAGCAAATAGTTTTGTGAGCAATGGGACAAATAAATGCTGCTTTCCAAGAGGTGCTTAGCATGTGGTTGGATTCATGGATATATAATAAAGGTTGAGCTCAGGCTTTTCCTGACATGATGGCACTAACACGGTCCCTCCATCTCCCCAGCTCTTTTTAGAAATCTTGCAGGAGATTTGTATTTCTGATGAAATTGCCCAATGGTTCAAAAGTTGCAGTGGCAGCAGCAAAGAAACACCTGGTCACATACCACATATAAGCCTCTTCCTTACACACTTAAGCTAAATGTATATATGTATATCCTAGTACTTGCAACACAGTGCTATCCCAAAAGGCTACACATAGTTTAGGAAAGCCATAGTGATTGCAGTTACCCCCATTTTACATGACAAAACACAGAAATACTAGACCCATTCCAGGTAGAGCAAAGGCCCCCATGCTCCTCACCACCACTCACCTCATTTTGACTTTTCACCTACTGAAAACATGAAAGCAGTGGCTTTCTTTTCCAAGTGCTCTAACACATTTGAACCAAAGGTGCCCAGAGATGTCCATGTGAGCTCCCTCCTTCTCTCGGCTCAGTCCCACAGCACGGCCACAGGTGGCTGTCACCCAGTGGAGACTGGTTGCAGTGCTGATGCCAAACAGAAGGTGAGCAGCAATGAAGCCCCATCTGTTAAACACATGAAAGGTGAGTTGACATGAGTTCAAGCCAAGTACTGAAATGTAGCTGTGAATCTGAAAACTCTGTTCCAAAGAAACAAAGCTCCACTTTAAAATAAGTCCAAAAAATCCCATCCTGCTTCCATTGAAGTCAATGGCAAAATTCCCACTGCTTTAACCAGGAACAGAATCAGGCCACTTCCAGACAGATTTACAGCCAGCACATGCTGAAACGCTTGCATACTGCATGTGCTCACTTCTATTTCCAGCCATGTTAAAAAATTATAGCAAATGCCTATGGATTTGTGTGTATGAGTTATTGTGCTGCTAATGAGAGGAAGAATTACCCGAACATGGTTTAGATGGTCATCTGTTGCCAGCACAGATGAAATTGCTGGGTCATCCACTGGACTCATATTGCTGTTCATCCCATTAGCAATTCCATTAGAATTATTGCAAAATGTAACTCAATTTCTTTTTTTTTTTNNNTTTTTTTTTTTTTTTTGCGGATGTGGGGAGTGACACAGACTGTGTCTGCAATTAGTGCTGCTAAGGAATTGGAACTGGAGCTGAAGGCACACTCCCGTGCCACACTGCAGCCACTAACATGACAGTGCTGTGACAGGAGCACTTCTGCTTAACTGGGGCAGTAGGAGAGGTTCTAAGTATAGAAACAAACAAAAATGGCTTCTTCCAGCTGAAGGCCTCTACACATAATGCACGCACGCTTGTGCACTAGAAAGCTTTGCCTAATTCATTCCCACATGCTCCTTGCTTTGGGCAGCTGAATCCATCCCTCATAAATGTTAAGAAGTTTGGAAAAACAAGATCTGTGTGAGGTTTAGACTGCAAAGTGCTGCCTGCAACCAGTGGGTTTCTCAGAAGCTGCTGTTTGCCAGCCTCTTCGGTAGCTAGGCCCCATGTTCTTTGAAGCTATCATTAAAAAAAAAAGAAAAAGAAAATAATCTCATGGCTGAAGCCTCCCTCCCCTCACTCCTCCCACTTGGAAAAAAGCACCATCTATTGTTTTCCTGTAATTGATCAAGCATAAACATTCAGCTCTACAGTTTTACGACTGATCACTCTACTTCTAAGACACGTGTTCGCAGCTATGCAAGGCACCAGCTGCTGTCATTCCAATGGATATTAATTTATATTGTCTCCCACTCCCGTCCTCCCCGTGAGGATGCACAAAGGGAGTGGGGTGGTGGCGGGGGCTTTAGATGAAGACATCTGCTTGAAAGGCAGACAGTAGCCATGCTGCTGAGATTGCACCTGGACTTTCACTGGAAAATCAGACACACTAGTTGCTTCCTAGCACTCCAGACTTCGGTACTCACACAGGGTTTTCACTACAGTTATTTACTTATTTACCTGTCTCCAAGGGAAATGAAATGTCTGGACAGAGGGAGTGAGGCAGATTTCAGGAGCAAAACAAAGCTGATTGAAATAAAATATCACAGACGTGGTGGTGCAGCAGCAGGGGGGGAAGGCGGGTGAGGAGGGGGAAGAGGAAAGCTGGAGCCTCTAATTTTGTCCCCTAAAAAGATTCTTTTTAGATGGTTGGCCATGCTGAGCTCCTCTTTGGAGAGGCTAGCAAGCATCTGGGCTCATGTGCAGGATGAACCCGCCATCTGCAGCCTTGGGAGGAGGAGGTGGAGGAGAAGAGGACTTGTTGGTTGTCCTTCTGTTAGACCCCACAGAGAGGGATAGGGCTCAACATTGGTGGCTTGAGCTGGTGACCCTTCAGCAGCACACAAATTTTGCGTTCCCCTCACCTGCCAGTCACCTCCCAATAACCAACTAAAAAGCATAGCACACAAATTCACAAGCTCTCCCTCTCTGCAGTGTGATGGTCTCAGCCTTGCACACAGTGGGCACTTGGGAAGCTCACAAGCCACCAGAATCTGGCACAGACCTCCTCTGGGACTGCTGCAAGCTGCTTCTCCTTCATCCAGCCCCCCCGGGGAAGTCCTGTGCACAGGGACGCACAGGGGGCAATGGGCTCTCACAGAACAGCCTGTTCTGCTGAAGCATTCAGATGCCATCTCCCAGATAAAACAAAGCTGAGGGCTTGACTGTAGGGGATATGAAAGATTTCTTTCTCCTAAGAGCAGGGCTGTTTCCCAATCGTGTTTGCTAATCAAATACCAATGTGACTGGGGTCACATTACACTACGGCTGTCAGCTCTAAGTGCATTCTGTGTTTTTCATGTCCCATCCTGGTTTGCTGTGTTGTGTTGCTGTTTCACCCCAAGAGGCAGCACTAGAAGACTTTTCCTTACCATTTGCTTTGTGCTTTTGCTTGGAAGCCCTGACTGAGGCTTGGATCTGGTGCTGTCACATCCCATGCAAATGCCTAAGGAAACATTTACTAAGCAAAGAACTTGGTTAAGCAGTTGCTCTGTGGCATTTAATTACACCAGTAAAAAGCTGAGGAACAGTAATGTGCTCTTCAGATGTGAGGTGCTGTTTGCCCATGTTTTTTGCAGCAATTTTTCGAAAGAGAGAACTCGTCTCAAAACTGGAGACGTATTTCACTCTTTTAAAGAAAGTTTTACTCTTGTCTTGTGTTCACAGAGATATGAAAGTTTGGCATTCTTTTTTATAATGTCTGAGCTAGGAGGGTTTCTGAGACAAATCTAAAAATCCTTTCTTGTTATTACATTACATGCCTGAATTCCCACTGCTATATACCACAAGAAGTCATTTACCCTCTGTGAGTTGGTGTAAAGTACTACTTCTGCTGCAGAATTCATATCTAGGCATGTTTTATTTTTGCCCAAGGTAAATGAGAATGTGGGTGCAGGTTGGAAAGGACAACTTTCTTCCCTGTTTTTTTCATTAGCTTAAGCCAAACCTAGTGTTTCTTCTGGCAATCGCCTCAGAGCCTGTAGTTATGGGAGGTTACACAAGCATCTTTTTCTGCTTTGCAAAATTTACTTTGTTCCCTGAGGTCATGGTTTCCCTCCTCTACTCTCCCTGCAGGTTTCCAGAGATCTCTGCTTCCCCAGGGATGCGCTGGTCACAGGGCACCAGCCATGTGAAATATTAGTGTTCCCTTTACATATATACCCTCAAATAAGTCAAGATATTTTGGGACAGAAAAGTTATTTTTAGCATCCCTGTTCCTTGGCCACAGCCACTGCAAGGAAGAAGCTGAGGAGCACTGACCGCTGTGCCATTAGACAGTTTTGATTGACAAGTCCCACTAAAAGATATGACTCCTCAAAGATGATGCCAGGAAGCTATATATTTTAACAGACGCTCACCACCCCCTTCTTTTCTATAAACAGAGAAGACATCTCGAAGGGGCAGGCTGCAGATGGGATTGTTTGTCTCTTAGTGATACTCATATCCCAGGGTCAAGTTTCATGGGTAATTGTACCCAGGCCACCGGTAAGTCAATATCTCTGATGTGGCATCCATTTAAGGGGCTGCTTTCTAGCTGCACTCTTAGGCAGAGACCTAAGGTCTCGTGGCAGATCACGGAAGACTCATATCTTGTGGTCTCATGTTCCCCAAAACTCTTCCGCTGGATTTCCCAGCCCATTACCCACACTTTCTGTCAAGGTTGTCCAGATTTCTAAGAGGTCTGAGCCATATGATATTGGGATGATTTACTGAGGGTGTGAGATGACAAACAGACTGGCAAACATTTCCTTGTGGCCTTGGCCACTCAGACAGCTTGAAAAGGGCTTGGGGAGTGAAAGAATCTATGAAGCATGCACAGCACAAACTTCCAGTCCTCCAGCCTATTCCATCTATGTCTGCACAGAAATCCTCTCAGAGCATACATACATCGAAGGGAGAAGCAGATTTTTTTATATATATTAAATAAACTCTTAGATGTAACCTGGGACCAGAATTTCAGAGCTTGCCCACACATTGATCTATATACTGCACCTATGCAATACAACTCTGGGTAGAAACCTGTATTTGAAACAACAGTTTCTTTTTTTCCTTTGCTTACCCGACTTTTTGGAGTGCCAGTGATTTTTGTGCGCAGCCAGTGCCTCCCCTCCTGTGGGAGACAAGCAAGGGTCTCTCCCACTTGAAAGGGTTGTGTTGTGTTTGCAAAGATCTTGGAGAACTCCGGTCTCCAAGTGCCAAATCATCTCTTTTTTGCTCTCACTTCCAAGCACCAGAATTCCGTGGGCCAAATACAAGTTACTTTTACACACACTGTTCAAGGGAGAGTAAAAGTGCAGCTCAGATCTTCAAGCCCTTTTCTATACATACATGGTGCCTTCCTGCGCTGGGGCTCTTCTGCAGGAGGGACTCATGTGGGTCAAGCTATTGGGGCACCAGGGCTTTGGGGCCACCTGTCTTATGAAGGCACAGAACAGCTCTAAAACAGCTACACTGAACACTTTATGCAGCCTCCATCCAAGACCATCAGTTAATCACAGGATCAGCAGTTGCTGGCACCACTGAGAACCATCCCTTGAAATGCAGAGTCCCCAGGGTCTCTTATGACAGGGTGAAAGATGACAGCTTTACCTTCCAGAAGACAGGAAAATCCCCAAGTGCCCATGACTATGGCCAGACTATCCATTCTCCAAGGAGAAATGGAGCTGGAAAATTACCCTCTCTGCCCTTCCAACACTCTCCTGTCTTCCCACTGCTGCATCTCAGCATCTCTCCATCTTGCACCATAGCAAGAGGTGTGACATGAGACCAAGAAGCCTCTTTCACTGGCTTATCCTAGGAGATGCAGATGAGTAAGTGGCAGAAGTAGGGGGATGTGCTGTGATGCCTGGCACCGAGGGGCTTGGAGTGAACATGGCCTTGCTGGAGCCAGGAGAGGTCGGGAGGCAGGATGTGCTTCAGGAGGCTCCCACATTGCTTCCTAGACAGGGGTGAAGGGCTGCAGAAAAGAGAAGTGTAGGGCTGGGAGAGGGCCAGGCATGGTCCTGCAGCAGGAACCTCTTCCTAGTAAGTCTTCAACCGTGTTAGCTTGCATGCTTGACCCTGGCTGATCAAAGCCTCAATAGGACATTGCCTTCATCTTCCTGCCCTGTCACTGCCAGCGGGGGCATGAGTTATTTGTCTTTTGTGTGTGAGGACCTCCTCCTGGGGACCTTGTCTTCCCTCTAATCAAATAATCAGATGTGTTTATTGTTGTGGAAATCATGCCCTCCCCTGAAATGCCTGACCAGCAACAGCTTCCTGGCTTTGTCTGCAGGCTGGCTGCCTGGATCCCACCTCTCTCCTGGTGTGGCCCGGGGGGCTGCGTGGGGGCAGCCAGCCACTCGCTCAGCCAGTCCTGTGAGTGCTGTGTCCCCGAGAGAGGGGACCTCTGAGGGGACACCAGGAGACAAAAGTAAAAATGCACCCACACCAGGGTTACTCTCTCCATGACCAACCTCTGTCGGGGGGGAAAATCAGCTACATCCCAAGAGGAGGTTTGCATTTGGAGTAGATACTACGTCACTGGGACACATGAGTAAAGGGA
Source organism: Edolisoma coerulescens (assembly GCA_013397115.1). Lineage (NCBI taxonomy): Eukaryota > Metazoa > Chordata > Aves > Passeriformes > Campephagidae > Edolisoma > Edolisoma coerulescens. The sequence goes on along the minus strand of VWZW01006798.1, from coordinate 125 downwards.
GAGCATGTTCACAACCATGGAGCTTCCCCTGCCTGTGTGGAAGCTGGCTGAGGAGTCTGGAGGCTCTCCTTGCCAGGCCGCAGTGGCCGTGGGGCAGGACATGCCAGTCCATCCCACTCTGGCCC
>VWZW01006795.1:31015-107365 GCA_013397115.1 Edolisoma coerulescens | reverse complement strand
AAGTTCTTATAAAGCTTCTACAAGGCCGAGAGGTCGATCCCGCACTTTCCCCTTGCGGGGAATTGTTCGCCACGTTTCCGTCGCAGGCCGCGACCCCCGCCAGCCCCGCCCGGGCGGCCCCGCCCTCAGGAGGGCCCCGGCGGCCTCACCGCCCCTCGGCAGAAGAAAAGAGAACTTCCCGCGATTTTTCCTTTCTTGAATATGTCATCACAGAGGCGTTACCAACTTCTCTGCTTGGCCTGGTAACCTGCCCATCGTCAGAGCCCTCAGCCATCGGCTCTGTGCGGGACAAAGCAGAAGCTTTGAGCAGCTCCTCCCGCCCACTAAAACCAGGCCGTGTTAAACCAACACTCCTCATACACAGTCTTTAATTACAGGTATGTGCAGGACGCTGCTCCTTGCACCCTCATTTCAGCTGGGCATTTTCATTCTGAGTCTCTGCAGCTGTGAACCCAAAGAGGACTAAGGAAACTGAAGCCAGATTCTTAAGACTCAGTGTGCAAGTGTTTGTCACCCCATACCTGAATGCATGAATCCAGAATAGTGTCCCTCCTTCTGGGGTGCTCTCCAGCCTGGAATAAAGGTAATTCTAGCCATAATTACATAACCTGTGAAACGTGCTTATTTCAGGCTAAAATTATACTGATACTGGGTATGGCTTGACAGCAATTGCTGTTTGGGTTTGTTTTTTTTTTTGCTCTGTCCTACAGCAGTATGGGCTTGTAATCCTGCTGAAGATTCTCTTGACACACATTTGATTTATTATTTAGACCCTACAATATTTTCTAACACTGATGCAGTGATTTTCCTGTTCCTTCCAGCTGTTTAAAGGACAGAGAGCCACAGAGGTTAATGGTCAGTACATCCCTTTATTGAGCATCAACCCTAGGAAGTTTATGTACCATAACAATACCGATCATCGTTTTCAATAATGACCTGCAGCCTTTGTATAGACAAAGTTTTCACTGGCTTTTGCTTCAAGTTCATTTGTCAAGTAGAAAAAAAAAGGTAAAATTGCAAAGGAACAAAAATTTTAAAATGTCACAGGCCAAAGTTGATGCAATCTAACTCCCTTCAGCTGTAAAGCATGTGATCTGACCTTCCACTCTCATGCCCACGTATCGAATCTTCGCACAGAGACACAGCCATGAATAGGAAGGGGGCAAGGGAGTTTGTTATCTATGACCTGGCACACATCAATGTAGGGATCAAAGAGGACTACAGTGGGGAGAGCACTGTTTCCCTTCCTCTGTCCAAGGAGATAAATTTGTCCATTCACGGTGCTGCATCCCATGAAGAACTTCTGGGTCAAGCATTCCTCATTCACCTGGGTCCATTCGTCTGTCTCCACATCAAATCGAAAAGCTCCCCCTCCTACAGTGTACAGAGCCCCATTCAGGGATGTGATGCAGAGGTCATACCTAAGAGGGAAGAAACCCTTGATCAGAATCAACAGAAAGATTTGGCCCCCAAAATATTCAGGGTGACCTTGGTCCTCAAATCAGAAGTCCTGTTCAAAGCGAGAATCACAGAAGTGTTGCAGGGACAGGACTTCTGGATTTCTACAGTCTAACCTCTTCTTGGAGCCGGACCAACACTAGAACCTTTCATCTTCTGCCGGGTCCCAGAATATTATTTCTTACCTTGGAAGAGGGGAGAATGAGATGACATCCCAGCTGTCTGTCTCCGTGTTCAGCCTTTGCACTCCATCATATACATGTCCATTCTCATCCAAGCCACAGACCACATAGATCCTGGTTCCCACGCTGACCGCGTCGCCTCTCTCCACAGGCTGAGCCATAGGACTCATGCTTTCCCACTCGGACTCCATCAAAGCCATGCGCTCCACCGCTGGGATTATCCCTTCATCTGTGCTCCCTCCGAGCACATACAGGTAGAGCCCTACTCCTACTGCACAGTGGCTGTTGCGGGACTTCCTCATGACTGGCCCTTCCAGCCAGCAATTGTCCAAGCAATTGTAGGTCAGCACCCAATCCACACTGTACCACACAAACTCATCCCGGAAATATCCTCCTGTCACAAAAAGGAAGCTCCCTGGAAAGACAGCAAAGAAAATATTAATCACATGAAGACTAAAAATTGCTCCTGATAGCTGGGGTTCTCATATCTCCTTGGGCTGTACTGATAAGGTGAAAGATGAGGAGAGAAAATCACTGCTCTTTCAATCGGTTTGCAGTATTTAATTCCTCATCCACACAGATACACTGGGCCTACAGTGTGCAGCCACTCTTTCCAAACCTGCTCCCATTTTTGAACGGAATTACGGAAACACTGGTTGGAAAGAACCTCAGGGATCTCACTTCCAAACTCCTACCAGAAATGGGACTATTACCAACACTAATACAGGAAGCCACAGTATTGAGCTGGCTTGAAAGTCTCCAAGCATGAAGATTTCCCAACATCTATGGATAAGTTTAATGTAACTGTGACTATAAATCGGAAGTCCCCTGTTGTCCGTCTAAACCACCACAAAAGAGATAGCCAAAAAAATACACTGCTTAAAGCCAAGTCCTTAGACTAATTCCAGATAAAGCAAATGTAAGGAGCTCAACAGACTGCATAGTTTCTGCTATATGAGAAGAAATAGTGTTGTCTAGCATTCTCCCAGGACTAAGGAAAACAAAACCATTCTTTGAACAAATATGAACACCAATATGAATGAGGTTTCAGCAATGCTGCACACAACAGTTTTACAGCAACAGCTGGACTCCCTGCGTTTGGGACTCTCAGTCTCAACTTCTGTTTGCATTTGCTCAGTCTCCCTTCTCTGTAAGTTACCTACTGCTGCCACTGCATACTGGGTGAGGTTCCTGCGCTGCAGTGGAGAACAAGCCTGCCAGGTCCCTGTTTTAGGCTGAAAGAGAAATAATTCTTGCTGTTCCTTGTCGTGCTTTCCTCCCAGGACATATAAGGTGTCATAGCTCCGACCAGCATAAGGACACAGTTTCGGATTTTGCCAGCTGGGTGGAGGACTGCTGTCTAACTTCTTTATTAGTCTGGAAAAGATATCTGTCTCTCCAGCACGCCTGCTACGTTTCACCAAGATATCGAGGAAGGACAGACTCAGAAAAGTGACCCTGACTTCGCCCACCAAATCCAGAAATTCTTCCTCTCTTGTTGCTGGGTCCTCCATTATCCAAATCATAATACTGTCAAAAACCACATCTTCTCTTGAAACGAAGAGGTCATCACTTTTCAGGAGCTGCATCAGCATTTCCTTGGGTAATGCCTTAAATTCTTCCTGGCATATCACATCCCCCCAGTGAGTGAGAGCCACATTCATAGCAGACACATACAACTCTGTAAAGGCAAATTGCTGTGAGTAGGTCATCAGGCCCAAGCAGTTGGAAACATGCAGTTCTCTCTCCAGAAATTTCTCACACAACAGTTTCACCCTGTCAAACTGAAAAAAATCAGCTGTTTCCAGTAAGCTGGTCACATTTTCTTGACCTATGAGCACTTGGGCTGTGCGAGTGAACTCAAGTAGTGCCTGAAAAGGCACTGCATCGATCCCTTTGATCACTATGTGCTGTTCAGAGCTCTCTCTTGCTCCTCCAAAAAACATGGCTTCAAAATACCGGCTGTGTACTGAAAGCACCCTACGGCTGACCTGGAAGAGTCTCTCTCCAACCTCAAGAATTGTGTCTGCAATCATTTCTGTCTGAGGTCCCAGCTCTTGTGGCTCTTGTGCAGGCTCCATGCTTGTAGACTGCCAGGCAGTTAATTTTAACTCAGTCTTATGCAGCCCTTACCCATGTGAGATCTCTGGAAACATTATCCCCCTAGCTAGGATAAATATGAGATAAGCCAATCTTGTCCTAAAAATAGAATGTTTTCTACTCTCCTGCTTTGCTCTTCTTTCCTGCTGCTTTCTGAACAGCAATAGCAGAACAGCTGTATAACCAAAAAAATGCAGATTTGACTGGCACCTACTTTTACCAGGTAAGGCCACAGCAAATTAGGGGAGCTGTTAGCCAAGCAAAGAGCCTGGGCTAGAAAGAAAAAACAGGAGAAACAACCAAAAGATTCCTAAGCACTGAGTAAATATCAAGAAGTTGTAGAAAACACTGAACCCATTTGCAAAAAGCAACCATTACCTCATCTTTCATTAGTTCAAATTTAATCAAATACGAAAGGGATTACAGTTTTTATTATGTATCTAACTTTATACTTTAGTAAGAGAGAAAAGGAAGGAGTAAGCCCCCATTCAAACCCAGATGGCTTCACATGTTCAGTCATCCTCAATCTGAATGCACTAAATAAACACAGATGTAGGACAAGCAATAGCTCACTGATGCCACAGTGAATTTTTCCAAAGCTATTAAGTGATTTACACAGTAACCTTGGAGTAGAGCCCCTTACCCAAAGAGCCCATACCAGCAAGCCTCACTCTCAGCTCTTGTCAGGGTTCAGCAAACAGAAGCTGTGCCAGTGCTGAGCCACACCCATCGTAAAAACTTTCTTCCTTATTTCTGGTCTTTATTTTTATTTCTAGATCTTCTAGATCGCCCCTCTTTTAGCTTAAACCATCACCCCTTCTCCTATCACAACAGGCCCTGCTAAAACATCTGCCCCCTATCATTTTCATATTCTTCTTTTCAGGTACTCGACTCCCAAGCACAACCCCAAAGTCTGTGCTACAGAAAAGGAGAGCCATGCAGCTCACAATGAAGACCAAGCAACCAATCAGCTGAGCAGGAAATGTTGGGAACATGCCCCTCTCCCAAGTTTACACACTTGACCATGGCTTCAGGCAGATCTCCCTGCACTGAGAGCCCAGAATCCACCCCAGAGAGCCCCAGCAGACCCTTCTCCGATGCTACACTTAGAGTGCAAAGATAGTGCAGCATGTAACTGGCATCAACACCAGCAATCTTTCTCCCATCTAAAGGACAATTCAATTCTCTGCTCAGGCTGATGACAAGCAAATTCTACTCCTCACACTCTAAATAAAGACTCTCTTTTGAATTGTGCAGTTGCCCGAACAAGTTTTGTAGCATTAGAAAGAAACTAGGTTGTGAGGAGCACAACTTCATAGACAGCTCTGTGAGCCCCCGGATTAAAATCCAGAAGCACCCAAGTTCACACAGGCAACACACCACACAAGACACCTGGTCCCTAGTTTCAGAGCCTCCTGGAAAAGTCAGATTCACTGAACTGAAATTTACTCTAAGCTCCCACCCCTTTTGGAGCTGACCCAGGAAAGGCTATGCACGGGAGAACAGTGCTGTGGCCAAAATAACCAATACAACCAGTACTTGCCATGTGTTCCTGACAACCTTCAGGAACAAAACTGCTGCTGCCAGCAAAACAATTCACTCTGCCACAGCCTCCTCAGAAAGGGTCCTCTATAAAGGGAAAAGCAGGTGGCAAAAGCAGGTTACATACAGGCTCCAGGCACACACCTCAACCAGGCAGTCTTTAAAATGCTTCAGAAGAGAGACCAGATGCTCCCAGGCCTTTCCCATCAATTCCCTGTCTGAAGCACGGCTTCTGCTCTGGTCCCTCCTGATCCTGCCGTGTTTATGCACCTCCTGAACTAATTTAATTTAGACTTATGGCTGGAGAACTGTAATGTCAGCTGTAGTGCACTTTTACAGACTAAAAACCAGACATTTAGAAACAGATTAATTTGTCTTTATTCACTCAAAACTCCTCAAATCTTGCATTTTCTGCAGTATAAAAGAAATAAAAATGTTTACTTACAAATCAAGTTATAACAAGCAGAACCACAAGTGGAGAGCTACAATATAAAAATATGCAGTATTTCCAGACACTGCCTACAAGTGAACAAACATTAGGATATTAAATATTCTTCCCCTAAAATTCTAAGTATCAAATAGATACCTCCATAAGGTTCAAGTCACTCAACCAAAAATCATCCCACAAGTTAGACCAGTCCTCCTGTAGAAATGTGTGAGCCTGCTGATACACAGGTCCCAGCCCACCACATCTGGAACAAGTGCTGGAAAAGACCTTCTTGGCAACATTCCTCGTAAAGGTGATGACACTACACAAGGAAGTAATTTTCCTGCACAAAAGAGACTGAACTCAACAGCAGAAGACTACAACATAATGCTTCCCCAGCTGAGTACTGATATCTAAGAGGAAGAAAAGCATGTTCTACTGTATTTAGGCTTTAGATTAATTCAGATGAAATACATTTTAATGTATTTAAAAATGGAAAGAATATAACCAATATTCAGGGCATTCTTAACTAATTTTATGGGGTTGTTTCAAAACTCACAAGATCAAGAAGGTCTCAGACAATTTATGACAATATGTTCTTTCCTGTCAGCTCTAAACAACATAGTTACACACTTATTTGGGGGTGGGAGGAAAACAAGAACGTACTTCTTACATTCCTCATCCTCTCATCATTTATGAAAGCCACAAAAATAAAAGTTGACTTTTTTCACACTACCAAATACACATTCAAACTCCCCCCCCCAAAACCAGGAAGCTTCTCACACACTGATAATTTTCTCCAACGACTTGCACCCCTGAAGTTTTCAGAGACAATCCAAAGAAAGTATTAGCCATCTTGCTGCTGAATGAAAGGGTTTGGAATAGCTTCCATTCCATCCTGTGGACAAATCAGAACCACAGAAGTCCCTCTGCAAACCACAAGTCCCAGCTGACGTGTGTCTTCTGTTAATTTGAATTGATCATCCGGATCTAAAAAGCAGAGATCCACAGTTAGAACAGGAAAATGAGAAAAAGAAACCAAATTCCATCAACTTCAAAAGGCACAGACATGCATGTTCTTTCCTGGCATAAGTGCTCTGCTTTATTGAACACATGGACTATACAGGTGATGCAGCAGTGACATCTGATGTTTTCAAGACCTCACTGACAGTGAGCAATAAAGAACTTTGCTTTGTATGCAACAAAAAGCAGAACATATCTATTAGAGAATTCAAAGGCACTTTCATTCATCTAACCAGTAGTATACATGCAAGTGATTAAAAAAAGCTCTTGATCTCATTTCAAATGTCATTACAGACAAACACTTGGGGATCAATGCCAACCAGAAGAGACTCTGACTTCTAAATGCACTCGGGAAGAGAGCACCAGTCCATTCCCACCCCAGACCAAACAGGGCTGGACTGGGACAGACAAACACTTACAAATCAGCCGGTTCTATTTTCCATGAGATATCTCTATGTCCAATAAAAATGAACAACACATTTTAAAACTCCCTTTTAAAGAGAAAATTCAAAGCTTCAGGTTTTTCCCTTTAAGCAGGTAAGAGAGTACTCTTTAAAAGCACTGTCCTATCAAATGACACATTTTGTTTCAGAGAGGAGAAAGACACACTGCTTTATTCAAGCTTTAGAGGACAAGAGGAGCTCAAGCAAGGACTACCAAGGATGTTCTATCACAGGGAATGTGCTTAATCTAACTTCTGCTGTAGAACCATAGAATGGTTTGTATTGGAAGGGACCTTTAAAGGTCATCTAGTACAGCCCCCCTGCAATGATCAGGGACATCTTTAACTAGATCCAGTTGCCTGGAGTCCCATCTTTGAATGCTCCCAAGGATAGGGCACATACTACCTCTCCAAGCAACTTGTCCCAGTGTTTTTATCACCCTCATTATAAAAAAAACCTCTTCCTTATATCTAGATTGACCCTACTTCAGTTTAAGCCCATTACCACTTGCCCTGTCACAACAGGGCCTGCTGAAGCATTCATCCCCTGTCATTTTCTTTTATCTCCCTTTAAAGCACTGAAAGGCCACAATAACATCTCCTCAGAGCCTTCTCTTCTCCAGGTGAACACCCCCAGCTCTCCCATTCTGGCTCCAGAGCAGAGGGGCCCCAGCCCTTGGAGCATCTCCATCGCCTCCTCTAGACTCACTCCAGCAGCTCCACATCCTCCTGATGTTGTTCCCCAGGGCTGGGGCAGCTCTGCAGGTGGGGTCTCACCTGAGGGAGGCAGAGGAGCAGAATCCCCTCCCTGGGGATGAATCCCCCATCCCTGCTAGGGATGCAGCCCAGGATACAGCTGGCTTCGTGAGCTGCAGGCACATATTGTCCAGCCTCTCATCCACCAGCATGTCCAAGTCTCAGCAGGGCTGCTCTCAATCTGTTCATCCTCCAGCCTGCATTGATACCAGGGGTTGTCCCAAACCAGGAGCAGGGCATTGTACTTGGGTCTTGTTGACCCTCATGAGGTTCCTGTGGGCCCACTTCAAAAACTTGTCCAGGTTCCCCTGGATGGCCCCATCCTTCAGGTGTGCCACCTGCAGACTGAGGGTGAACTTGATCCCACTATGTCACTGATGAACACTAAACAGTACTGGTCCCCACAGAGATCCCTGAGAGACACCCCTTGTCATTGATGTTCGTGAGGACATTAAGCCATTGACTGCTGCCCTCTGGATATGACCACGCAACCAATTCCACATTCACCAAACAGTCCACCCATCAAATCCATCTGTCCTCAATTTAGAGAGAAGGATGTTGTGGGGGACTGTGTCCAAGGCTTTACAGAAGTAGAGATAAAAGACACCTGTAAGCCCTTTCCTTGTCCACTGATGGAGTCACTCCATCATAGAAGGCCACTGGGTTTGGTCAGACAGGATTTTCCCTTGGTGAAGTGATGGTGGATGTCTCAAATCACCTCCCTGTCCTCCATATGCCTTAGCAGAGCTCCAAGGAAGATCTGTTCGATGATCTTCCCAGGCACAAGAGGTGAGGCTGACAGGACAGTAGTTCACAGGCTCCTTTCTACCCTTTTAAAAAAGGGGTTCAATGTTTCCCTCTTTCCCATCACCTGATTGCCATCACTTTTTAAATATTTTAGAGTAGCTTGGGAACTACATCAGCCAATTCCCTCAGGACCCTTGGATGCACGTTGCCAGGTCCCACAGACGTGTCACCTTATCTCTTTCTTTACATCATGTTTATCCCAAGCACGCTGCAGTTTGGGTGATGTTAATCTGCAGTTTCTGCTTGTTCACTCACAGGGCTGTAAGATTTCTGTTAAGAAAACCAGGGAAGCTTTCCAAAGACTGCCTATTACTTACCTCGCATGTACTCAATGGTACCATCCAGCACAAGGTTCAGAAGAGGGTCAAATCCTTTCAAGACACCACTTGCTATTGAAGACCACACAGAAAACAATGATTAGGACCAAAACAAGGTATTACAGCAACACAAGACTGCATGAAACGTACATTCAGTTCTCCAGCCCTGTTCCCTCCTTCAGGCAAGACCAAGCAAATGAGACCAGAGATACTAAACAGTGTCCTCTTTATCAACAGCAAGTACACAAAAGCTAGTCAACATTGTGCCAATTAAAAATTACAGACTTTTCAATTAATTCTTAAAAATGTTCTTCAAGACACTGACATTTTTGCTTTCAGCCAATTTCAAGGGCATTTTAAGAATATTTCTGCATAACAAATCACTACAAGTCACACAAAGAAAAAAAAAAAGCAACCCCAAAACGAAATACATGTCCTTAATGAAAGGTTATGGTTAAAAATAAAGCAAGACCATATTTTAAGTTCTTTCCTCAGAAACACCATCTTCCAGGTGCCCTCCTGGCACATCATCTCTTTAGCCTAAGCACTGCCTCACGGGAAGGCACTGCAGATAGACCAGTACTTTGTCCTAATGCAGAACATGATTCCACAAGACCAGTCACTAAACATATCACGAAATTACACAGAGCGACTTCCCAGTTTGAAAAATACACTTATCAGTAAGGAGTCCAAGTAACTTCCAAGCCCTTATAAGCGCGAGGTCCCAGCGGAGTTTTAAAATGCAGCACACGGTAACTCAGACAAACGAGTGCCGGCGGGTGGCACCAACCGCACTGGGATGTGCCTTCCCCGCTGGGAAGGGACGGAGGTGGAAAGGCACATATCGAACCGTGAACTCCGGGCATGCTTACCATGTCAAGACATGAAAGGCATGGCAGTTGTATTAATTGTTACATCCATAAACGTTTCTTTGTTGCTTTAAATGCACCCTTGTAACGCAAAAAAAAAAAAAACAAACAGCCAAAATAAGGCTGTTCAAGACAAGTAATAAAAGAAGAGACGCATAGATGAGCCATAAAATAAAAGTGCACCCAGGAGATTAATGGAAAAGTTAAACGTGAAAAGCTTCACACCGGTAACTACAACCACGAGTAGGTAACAGCACCCGCTGCTCCTCGCCTTCCCTTGAAGGGAAGCAGCGCGAGCAGGAGGGCAAAGCCGCCAGGCAGCGGCTGAGGGAAAACGCCGAAAGGCAAAAGAGCTTCGTGCTGCAGCCACGCGCCGGGCTCACCTTCCCGCCCGCCCTGGAACTTCACCCGGATGGTCTTGTCGATGTACTTGGAGAGGTCCAAGATGCTCTCCTTCTTCTTCTTCTCCTTATCCTACGGCAGAGCACAGACGGCCCAGTTAAAGTGCGCTCTCCGCGGAGACACAGCCCCGGAGCACTCCTGCGGGATCCCGCGGCGGCGGGACGGGGGCACGGCACCAGCAGCGGCACCCGCACCCTGCCTGCCTGCCTGCCTGCCTGCCTGCCCGCCCGCCCGGTGCCGCAGGAGCCGGTGCCGCGCGGCCGCAGAGCCCGANGCAGAGCCCGAGCCACCCCGCTCCTCACCGCCATCTTCCCCGCACCACCCCCCCCGCCGCCGCCGCCGCTCGCCATTTCATTCGGCGCCGCCAGAAGTGACGTCGCGCCCCGACGGAGCCCGTTGGCGGCTCGGGGCGGCGAGGCGGGACGTCCGGGGCGGGCTCTGGGTNCCGCGGCTGCAGGAAGGCAGCGGAGTGCATCGGGCTGCCGGCCCTGCCCTCCGCGATTTGGCCCTGTTGATCTGTCTGTGGGTTTGGGGTTGTTTGGGACTTTTTTCCTCTTTCCGTAGTAAACAGCGTTTTCCTCGTAGTTCTTAAAACCTCGTGTCCCCGTGGGCCCAGCCCAGCATCCTCGCCAGNCCCCCGCCGCCGCCGCCGCTCGCCATTTCATTCGGCGCCGCCAGAAGTGACGTCGCGCCCCGACGGAGCCCGTTGGCGGCTCGGGGCGGCGAGGCGGGACGTCCGGGGCGGGCTCTGGGTACCCGGTGCGGAAGGGTCCGGCCCGGCCCAGGTCGGAACAAAGCGGCGGCGGCGCGACGGGCCCGGCATGGCGGCGCGGCGGGCCCGGCTCCGCCTCTGGCTGCTCCTGCATCTGCTGCCGCAGGTCAGTGGCTGTGCCGGGCNCCCCGTGGGCCCAGCCCAGCATCCTCGCCAGGCAGCCCCGAGGAGGGGAGCACAGCCGAGCCCCCGGGCCGGAGCCGCGCGGGGACGACTCTGGGCTTATGCGGACTGACAGGCTCCCTATGAGGAAGGGTTCGGCAGAAAAGAAGGGATTTCTGCTGACCGTGACGCTGTAGTCTGTCTTGAGTCTTGTATTGTCGTTACTAAAATATTAATTAGTTTTGTGGGATATATTTCTAAGGGTGTGACGAACTAGGCATGTAATCCTGATACAGGAGAGAGTGGATTTCTAGCAGTTGCATTGCTTGGTACATGGCTTTTGCATTGCTTGGTACATGTTATTGTGGCCTTTCAGTGCTTTAAAGGGAGATAAAAGAAAATGACAGGGGATGAATGCTTCAGCAGGCCCTGTTGTGACAGGGCAAGTGGTAATGGGTTTAAACTGAAGTAGGGTCAACAAAACTTTTGTTCGGTGTTTTGTGTTCTGTAAATTTTGAAATGTCATTTAATGTGTCATTTAAACTTCTTGACTGTTTATTATGTAATTTGCAGCGTACTGTGTCTTCTTGAATATTATTGATGTAACATCTTAACACAGCACTCTAGTTTTTCCTTCTTCCCCATCTGTCTCCTTACTGATTCCTTGCCAATAATCTTTAGTTACAGAGTGGTCTGGTTGCCAGCTAACTTCCTTATTTCTGCATCATCCCCTTTTTTTCATCCATCATCTTTTTCTGCATTATCTCTTTATTATGCCTTTGCATGCCCCATGCATTTTGTCATCTCCACTGATGTTTCACAGAGACTGGTAGGCCCCACAAATTAATAAGATGCAAGAACGAGTCAAAGACCGGCATAGAGTCAGTTTGATCCATCAGTTTGGAGAAGGTGAGCACATGGCAGTGCAGAAGGACAGCAGGTGAGATACTCCACTGGTGGGTACTTGGAGGTCTTGCCTTCAGCTCCATGCATTGCAGCACATTCCTGGCTGTAAGCATTTGGTATATTTGTGCAGTGGAAGCGTTAATGTGCTTGAGTAAGCTTGGGCAGACTGGCCAGGGTGCTGAAACAGTCCTGCTGCTGCAGTGAAAAATGGAGGTACTGTGTGCTGCCAGCGTTTCTGTTAGCCAAGCTGGCTTTTTAAAAATCTGCACGAATACCTCGTATTGTGCATTACTTCTGCATCTCTTGTGCTTGCACTTGTTGGGATGGTTTTGGGTAGTACATCCTCCGTAGTGTGAGGCAGAGAGGAGTGCTCTGCTGCACTCGTCCTGCTGTGGTACCCCTGTGACTGATGGCTGGAGTTATTCCGGGGAGCAGAGCTGGCAGCTGTTGTCAGGAGCTGCTGTGTGCATTTGCTGTGCACCAGCTGTACTCATTATCAGTGCCTTACTCTTGCCTTAGTGGTCGTGAGCATACACTTTTGTCTCCCTCCTTGAAACAGGATAATAGAAATTTTTTATTTGTTTGTTTTCTCTGGGGCAAGAGGAGGTAGTGTCCACATTTGCTTCTATATTCTCTTTTAGGGAGAAGGATCAGCTTGGCTACTGAAGCATGGCTCTTCCAAATCTGGGTCCTCATCTGGGAACACTTAAAGAGGGCTGAGATCTTACAGATCCAAGTACAATCTGCGCTTAGATCTTGCTTTGGTATTTGAGTTCTCACATTTCATTTAACTCCCCTGGCATTGTTACCTCTCAGTTGTCCTGTAACAACAGCAGATACACATGAGCCTTTGACTAGTGATGAACACAGTAACATGATCTGCAGCCAGTGCCTTGGATCTGGCTCGCCTTCACTGTAGCAGCTTTCAGCAGAACATAATTGAATTGAGGTGACGGGTTTGTATTTTAAATCAGGGCACTCTATGATATGGGTCCAAAGAATTGAAAAGACTCTCTGAAATTCTGCATTAAGGTGGTGGCTGACAATTTACTCTCCTGGAATTACTTGCATTATGAGTATGTAGCTCTCTGCACTGTACAGTGTTTGTTGAAGGAGTGTTTTATTTGTGTGCAGCTTTGCTGCCTGCTGTTGCTGGTCTCCAGATGGATCAGTGCAGTTCATGGGAAAGAATGACTCCAGCTCCTGGGGACTCTCACGTGGTACCTACTGTGAGAGTAGGATAGCTCATTCGTTCCTTCTTCGAGGAACACAGCTCCCAGTGTCTGTGAAATCTCTCTGAGATTTGGGTGACCAGGTCAGTTAATAGAGCTACTGAAAGTGGAAAAGGTGTATGAGACATCCGGGTGGGTGTGGGGCCAGAGGCAGGGAGGAGCAAACAAGACAGATATTAGGTTGGCTCAGTCACTCACACTGAAGTTTCTTGATGTACAGGTGAGCTGAATTCTTCATCTCCACCTTCTTCCATCATTTAACTTGCAAGTCCCAGTGCTTGCCTCTGAACTACATTAATTCACCAAAAAAAACTTGCACAGCAAAAAAGCTGAGGTATATTCTGCTCTTTTATGCATTAATCTGTGGAAGGCCCTGATGCGGTTCAGAGCCAACAAGTCTGCCCTTCTAATACCACAAACATTAGATTAGCTCATTTGCCTGTTAAACTCTGCCCTCAGATTTTACATTTCTGTTGTGTGAAAACCTTTTCCAGTTTTGCAGCTTTATAGAAAACACTTCCTTTTGTGTTAATTATACACTATTGTGTGCTTTTTAAGCCATAGGATCAGTAAGAAGCAAGTATTATAATATACCTTATTCTCACAGCAGCTGTTGTTTTTCTGTGTCTGAAAAAGGCTGGACTTGATATCCGAACACTTGGAAAAGAGCCTTTGGGGTTGTAGGAACATTGTATAGGATCTGCACAGGAGATGACATTTTCTCCTGGGTTAATCTAGGATATGAAGTGGTCTTTAGAAGTTAAGAATCATCATAAATGTTGCCACCATGCCAGTGCATCAGCAGTACTGCTTTGAGCTTTTGTTGTCTCATACCTACTGGCATGAATAAAAACAAAACTGGAAGCATCAAAGTGCATAAGAACAAACTTGTTGTGCCTGTTAACAGACTTCAGAACTATGCTTTGATTCTAAGTGATAATAGCTTTGTAAAAATGTCTGTTAATCCACATTATCCACAGATTATATTCTCCACAGAGTTTCTAAAACTCTGTGTTCCCTCTTCTGCTTTTAGCCCTCCTCATATGGCCTTTAATTGCTCTCATGCTTGATTTTTATTTGGCTTTTGGCACACAAATCCACATAGCTTCTAAAATGTTTTGAGCACTTCACATTAGGAACCTTTTACTCCCTTAATATTTCTTTGAAGAACATCCATTAAATAGCTCAGAAAGCAAAATTGTGTGTAACTGTCTCCTGGGTGCCTTTTAGGAATTATTCCTGAGTTCCAGTAATGGTTATCTCCATGGAAATGTAGCAACAGACCCTGTACTCACTCTCATCTTAAAGATGTGTGCCATATATCTTATAGATGTAAAACTTTTAACTGTACAGCTTGATTGTTTCCCCAAATGCATAAAGCTGTTCAATTACAGGAGTTAGCTCCTGCAAAACTGCCTGAAGATTTTGGAGAGAGTTGTACATGTAATAGTCAAAACTAAGATACTCCATGTTTTGTTTGCTTATCTAAGCCCAGTCAGACCATGTACAATAAGCAGGGAACATTCCCTTGTTCTTGTCTTTTGTGTGTGACTCTATTTGCATCTCTGTTGCTTGTTTCTCTTGGACGTCAAATTCAAGATAATACGTACAGGTTACTTTTCAAAATTACTTGGTTCTGTTGAAAGTAGTTTAGGTGCTATAGTTGGATACCTGAGATAGGAGTTAACAAGTCCACTCTGGCAGGGAGTTGGAGTTCTTGTTTCCTCATAGCTTATGCACAATAGTGTCTCCCTTTCTCCACAGATCTTGGAAACTTGCACTGTGCTCAAGTGGCTTTAATCTGCACTGAGCTAATCAGTGTGACCTCCCATATCAGCACGCTTCAGCACAAATCTCATTGGTTCTAGAGGACTTAGTTAACACGAATGTTATAAAAAAGGGAAAAAGTTGCTGCGTGAGTTAACAAAGACCGTTTATATGCAGAAGAGCTAAATATAAACATCTCTACCTCCTGTATATTTTTACAATGATGTTTCTTTACTACTTTGCTGACATCTTGCAGGAGAATGCCATCATTGCCTCTGGGTACACTGTGTGTGTTAAAGAGCAATTTTACAATGTGGGTGGTAAAACACAGGGACAGGTTGTCCAGAGAGCTGATGGGTGCCCTGTCCCTGAAAGTGTTCAAGGCCAGGTTGAACAGGGTTTGGTCTACTTGAAGATTTCCCAGCCCATTGCCAGAGGTTTGGACAAGGTGATCTTTAAAGGTCCCTTCCAACCCAAACCATTCTGTGATTGTTAAAAGTGTTCCAAAAAACATATTTTTACCACGAGTGTCTCCTAGGGGTGCATGGTAACTTCTGTGTAGTAGGGTTTGAAATAAAGAGGGAGAAATAAGAGTGATGGATTCTTTTAATGGATTTTTGAACAAGCATGTTAAGATACAGTAAGAGACATTGTTGCTGGCTCCAGTCATCTTTAGCATCTTGTTCCTTGGCTGCTGCATGAAGAAACAGATGTGTAAGGTGTATTTGTAAGAGTGTAACTGCATAATTATCAAATCATTGGAGTGTTTAGGTTATGAATGTTAAACTAGATGTTGACAAATTAGTCTGTCACAACTTTCTAATTAGTAGCAGCGATGATTAGGGATATGATGTATTTCTCTCCAGAACAAAGTTTCATCAGTTCTGGTAGGCACAAAGTGATTTCTTTGGGGAAAGCTGAATCAGAGCAATAGAGCAATTAAACATGTCTTCAGTCAATGACTTCAGTTTTGTTTGCTGGACAGGAGAAGGAGAGAAGGAGGAATGGAAAGGAAGTAGTTGGGTGTGGGCATAGAGAAGAGTATGACACAAAGGGGGATGGTACAAAGATAGGATGGTGGGGGAAGGGCTTGTTTGTTTGGTTTGAGGGGGTTTTGCTTGGCTGGTTTTGGTTTTTCTGAACCTGCTGCTGGTTGTGAACTGATGGTCTGTCCTCATCCTGTGTCCTGGGGTCACTAATAAATGACAGTGTTCCACCAGAAACCAAATGTGTGAGTAATTCAGATGAGAACCAGACTGATTATTTTACACGTTTCGGATATTTTATGTATATTTTTAAACAAACTTCCAAGTGCTAAGTGATGGTAAGGATTAACGAGTGTCCTCAATAAAATGGAGAAACTTCCCATTACAATAGGAAACAAATGCTCTGGGGGACACAAAAATGATCATAGGTAGAATCCGGTTGCATTAACAGTGTTTGGTATTCCTAAGGACTGCATTTCCAAATCACTGGGCTGAAATAGTATTTTGAGACTGCTACATTTAATATGTGGTCAATTTTTTCCTGTCTATCTAATAGTTTGTATGAAGCTAAAATACAGATATGATTTGCATTTGCTCTCAGCATCATCCTTTATAATCTATTACCAGACAACCCTACTTGAACATTGAAGTTGCTCTGTAAGAGCACTGTGAGGCTCTAAAGCAGCAACTGAAGATCAGCAAAATTCTCCTTCAAAAAGAAGCATTGATCTGGATTTGTATAATTGAATTACATTTTAAAAGTTAGGTTTTGTCCTGCTTTCTGAGCATTTTTTTGTATCTTAATGTATTTTTATCTGAAGCATTAAAATCTTTTGCAGCAGCTGGTCAGATCATAATCTGAAATTGAATTCTTAATGTGTTGATGTTCAAACCTGACCAGATGGTCACAGAATGCATATGAGCAGACTTAGCACTGAGGTGCTGATGTTCAGTATTTTGTATGAAGGAAAGACGTCTTAACTTACGCTTTTTCAATGAGTGGAGATGGTGCCTGGCAGTCCTCCCAAGACAGAGCCTGCAGTCCCAGCGTTGCTGCCCTGAGGAGCACAGAAGTGTCCCGTGGAACTTGGTGGCTGATTGTTAAAGCGATGCTCTGCGTGCCTTCTCGTTCCAGCGAGGACAAGAGCCTCTTGTCAGAGAGAGAAGCATTGCAAGGGACCTGTTTGCCACTTAGAAATGGCCAGGAGGATTTATTTCAGAGTCCTTAGAACAGTAAGAACAGACCTCATTATATACTTTGTGTTTCTTCAACCATTTCCAAGATCAGGCAGGATTTACAATTATTTTGGCTCAGTTAATATGAGAATGAAGTCACCACTAATTAGAGTTAAAGAAAACCACCACTAGTGGTAGGGAAGTTGAATGTACTTCCACTGTTGCTTTGTCTTCCTACTTTCTGGTTCCCTGGGTAAACATCTACTAGGACTTGGGGTACAAGCAGACAAGTGCATCAACTCCACAAAAATACTTTATTTTGCAGGTTATGTATATACATACATACATATATATATATGTGTATATAGTCTTGTAGGTGATTTTGGTTCCGCTTTTTGGGTGGAAGATGAGGAATATACCTAGTACTCACAAAATTGTGTCACTACATGCAGGGAAGAGGAGGAGTAGACATTTAAAAGAACAGAGTTCATCATGAAGAATAAGAAGATTTGTGAAAATGTCTGTGTTAAGGAAGTGTTTGCTAGTACCTACTTGTGATGACCAGTCACCCTGTACAAGCCCCCAGGTCTTTCAGTTTTGCTGAGAAATGGCCTGGTACAATCTGACATAACCAAAATAACAAGGAAATTACTGTGTTTGCTGTGTATTTTTTTTTTTTTTTGCAGGGATGGGAAGCTGAAAATATTTGTGTTAAAATCAGCACATCTTGCAGTTAGTGTGAGCAGTTCACTGAACAAGCAGATTACATACTGTGTATCACAACTGACATGTCTAAAACTGGTAGATTTGCTGCATATTACTGTGTTTATTTTTGCTGTAGTCCTTGTTCTCTTTCTCCACATTACTACAGGATCTGGGTTCTGTTATCTCAGTTTCTGGGAGTTCTTCGGGAGAATTCTAACATGTACATGATGCAAAAGATAGCTAACCTCCTTATAAAAATGAACGTGACATTCCATGGGTATGGAATATCTCTTTGTTTAATCATCTGCCTGGTTGTGACCCCTTCCAACCTCTTGGGCATCCAGTCACTGGGTGAACAGGGTGAGAAACAGAGAAGGCCTTGACACTCTGCACACTGTTCAGCAGTAGCTGAAACATTAGTTTGTTATCAGCATTGTTTTGGGCACAAATCTAAAACACTGCGCCATACCAGCTGCTATGAAGAAAATTAACTCCATCCCAGCCAGACCCAGGCCAGGCCTTTAATTATAAATCTTAGATATGTAATCTTCACTACGTATATTGTTGCAGATATTGTTGGAGTTTTGACAACAGTGATGACTGGTCATTGAAGCACTGATGAGATAAGTAAATGCAGTAGGTAGACTTGGGAGTCTACATGTGCTACCTAGGACAGAAAAAGAGCTGCTGCTGCTGTGGGGTCTTGCCACATCTTCAGCAAAGGTGTCCAGGGTTGAGTTTTGGGAGTGATGTGAATCTAGAATTGATTGTTATTTCAGGCTGTACTTTCAGGAGTTGGTGTCTTATTCATAGAATCATGGAATGGTTTGACTGGGAAGGGACGTTAGAGATCATCTGGTTCCAGGCCCCTGACATGGGGTGGGCTGGGCCAGGCTGTTCAAAGCCACATCCAGCCTGGCCTTGGACACTTCCAGGGACAGGGCAGCCCACTGCTCTGGTCAACCTGTGCCAGGGCCTCCCCACCCTCACAACCAAGAATTCCTTCCCAATATCCCATCCAGCCCTGCCCTCTGGCAGTGGAAGCCATTCTCTGTGTCCTGTCCCTCCACCCCTTGTCCCCAGTCCCCCTCCAGCTCTTCTGGAGCCCCTTCAGGCCCTGCAAGGGGCTCTGAGCTCTCCCTGGAGCCTTCTCTTCTCCAGGTGAGCACCCCCAGCTCTCCCCGCCTGGCTCCAGAGCAGAGGGGCTCCAGCCCTGGGAACATCCCTGTGCTCCTGATGTTGGGAACCCCAGAGCTGAACACAGTACTCCAAGTCTCATATCTGTTCTGCCTAAGTCCAGCTTCTTTCCCTTGCTCTGGTTTTATACATATGTGCACCAGTCTAGCTGTATTGTTTGAGGTTGGCTTTTTGGTTTTTTGGGGTTTTTTTCTTTTCTTTAAACATGTCCAGTATGACTTCATTTGATTCTTTGACCAATTGTGGTGTAGGAGGGAATCTGCCTAATGTATCTGAAGTCGTTCTTTGAAGCATGATGGAAATAATAACAAATTCCACTGTACTCCCTGCACAGATAGAGAAACTTTGTAGACTCTTTTGTTTTTCTTTAAAAAACAAAGCAGGCCAGTCAGCAGCAAGTTATTCCCATCACATCTGATATTTTATGTAACCTAAAATTCTTATGAAATTTTTGTTACATTTTCAGGTTTACTGTGAGTATGGGATGGTACATGTCCTTTCAGAGAAGGGGAGCAGCAAAGGAAAAGACTACTGTATTCTCTTCAACTCTCAGTGGGCCCATTTGCCACATGATCTGGGTAAAGCTGTAAGTACCTAGCTAACCAATGACAAAAGAATGTATAAAAATGACTTTGTTAGAAGGAAATTTCTAATTTCTTACTTGGATTAGTAGAATTTGTTTGTTCTGCTTAGAAAATATTTTATCTGTTAAGATCACTCTAGGCAGTGCTAGGATGGCAATATTAATTTCCAGGCATTGTGCAGAGGTAATGACTATTGCTGGTTCAAAACAAAAATCTTCCTTTTCAATGATGTGATCAATGAAATTACAATGGCACATACCTGGGCTTGCAAAGGAGTTTTTGCACATCAGCATGATACAGGAAGATGCCACATGGCTTTTCTTACATACTGAACTGTGACCTTTAGTGCTTTCTCAGTGTCAAGTGTAAGATTAAGTAGTCATAAACTGTGTCAAGCTTTTGCTGCATTATCCAAAGCTGTATGAGCTGAAAATTGAGGAAATTCTTCACTCTTTTCTGTGAGAAAAAATTTCTGTCACTGAATGATGAAATCATCAAATGCACTTTGAATGAGCTACTAATAGGGGAAGATGTAGTTGACTGATACTCGGTTTGTTTTATTCAGCCAGTTGAGTGCCCCACAGAATTTAATTAGAGTTCCTTACCAATGTATAGGCAAGTGTCAGTTACTTCTGGTGGGTTTATTGCAGCTGTAGATTAGTCCCTAGATACATCAGTAGTTGCCTTTGCCTTGTATAGACTCAGCTGATAAACTCTTGCACTTGCCCTGGCTGAGTAATGTGAATCAGCCCATGCATGACTGACTGTAGTATTTATGAGAGTTGGGGACTGTGCTGTAGACATCTTGTTTAAATCAGTCTCATAAAAATTCACTGGAGTCATATCTCAGTAGCTCTGCAGGAGCCAGTGTACTCCAGAATAGCTTGCACAGGCACTTGGGTAGTGTATGCTATATCCCTTGCCTATCCCTGTCTCCTTCCTTGGGTCTTTCCTGCTTTTCTCTTCTCTCACACTCTTGCTCCTGCTCTTCAGCACTCCAGCAGTCCAGCTCATTGACTGCGGCGATGCAGGGCACCACTCTGAGCTCACTCTGCGTTTGTGTTGTGCTCTGAGAGAGGGACAAGCTTACCTGAAACTTGGACAACCAGGAAGTGTGGGCAGGAGCATTTCACTGTCTCTAGAGGTCAGGTTGGAGACAGCAGTTTTTTTAATAAGGTTGAAACTACTGACAGCCTGACATTCCCTTTCCCTCCTGAAACAGTAGAGGCCGTTACACAGGTGTGGTATGTCACGTACCTGTGGATTTCTAATACAAACTGTTCCATGTGTCATTTTTTCAGGTTAAAACTTTACCTTGACTCTTCTCAAGTGTAACAGCTCACCTCAGCAAGGGCTGAGACCTGCTTCTCTTAGCACAGCTTGGTTGTTTGGTAGATAATTGCAGTTTTCAGGTAATTTGCAAATAGAACTGGGCAAAGATGCTGGTGGTTGTTTAGATATTGCAAGGAACAATTTGTGCCAGTGTTATTTCTAAAACCTTGAAGTGTCTTTGGGATGTTCCTGTTGAAACACACCAGATTAGATGTCTTTGGGTCTGAGGAGGGCCAAAACTAAGGAATTTGGGCTTGCAACATCTCTGGGTCACAAGTGGTGAGAGAAGTAGCTCAGAATCCAGTGTTCAAGTACTTGGGATGCAAAATCTCAGCTCACTGGACACAGTAGGTTTCAACATGGAAGTTTATTTTTATTGCCGATGCTTTTGTGCTCTTCCCCAGCCTGCGTTTTGGTTTCTAGCTGTTCATCCCCTCCATCATCCCAGCCTGCCACTCTGCCACCCCAGCAAAGATAAAACTTTGCTGTACTCCTCCCACATCCTGGCTGTGTGCATCAGAACAGCAACGATGCTGAAGAAAATAAATGCAAGTGGAGGTCATATCCCAAATTTTATTACCAGCAGAATTCTGTACAATAAGGTGAATCAAGGCAGGACCCTACGTAATAGAGAAGGCAGCACTGTTTTAGCTTTCATGTTGCTCTGAGAATACTCTACCACTCCATTACTGGAAAGTTTTAAATTGCTCTTTCAAGACTCTGGCTTCTGCTCTTGACTTCTTCTATCATTTTATGTTACATATGTATTTAACTAATTTCTTTTTTTCAGTCACTCTTGCAACTACAGGATCAGACAGCATCTGTTTTGTGTTCTCCTTCTGATGTACCTGATGGGGGATTTAATAATCAAATCCCCATGGTGATGCGAGGAAATTGCACCTTCTATGAGAAAGTGAGGCTTGCTCAGATAAATGGGGCTCGTGGGCTGCTGATTGTTAGTAGAGAGAGACTGGTAAGTCGCTTTTTATCTTTCTGTGCTGCTGATACTCCTCTGATGCTAGATATTGTCTTGTCTTCGGTGCACATTGCTGGTATTTGATGTTCCTCTTTAAAATAAATAATGCACGTGTGTTCCTGCATGTACATACATTGCATAGTTATGTGTGGAAATCATACACCTGAGGGAAGGATGAATGAAACAAGAGGCACTCATTTAAGTAGGAAGAGTCTGCACGGAGCTCATGTGACATTCAAGTTAAGGGCTCAGAATTACCCTTACTACAAATGAAATACTGGAGTCAAAGGATGAGGTTGGTTTGTGACTCCATCATACTACCACACTGAACCTAGGCTCTAGATTCAGCTGGAGCATCAACAGCATGTATTTTGTAAAATTAGTAGTTTTGAAAATAAAATTAGTAGGTTTGAATCCTGGTCAATACTAGAGGCACACATCATAAACCAGTGACCTTGATGTGCAAAAGATACTGCTTGAAATTTGGTTGCTGCATTTTGCTGTTACAGTCTTACATTACTTTTGTTTTACTGGAAACAGGCATATATTTTGACTTTTGAGTGCTTGCTGTCATTAAGTTCCCTTCTAGAATGTTTTTCAAATTAGCGGGAACAGAACTTTCAACTTTAAGCCTTTTGAAGGAGTAGAAGTATTTGCAGAAATAAATATATTCTTACCTGGTCTGAACTGTCTTTCAGGTTCCTCCTGGAGGTAATAGGAGTCAGTATGAAGAGATTGATATTCCTGTGGCTCTGCTTAGCTATACTGATATGTTAGATATTGGCAAGGTAAACTCAATACTAAAAGCTCTCATTTATATTATCTCATGTAAATGAGTCACTGCTCAACAGTATTAAATGTAGGGAGTGTACTCATGAAGATTGCGTTATTGTATTTTGGAAAAAAAATCAAATCTTTTGGGAGATTTTTTTCTCATCTTTGGAATAAAATCAAAATACAGCCTGGTGCTGGAAATAAATATTACTAATAGAAGAGCCAATAGATGGCTCTTAAGTGTTTATCATAAAGCCTGATTCTGAAGTTGCTTAGTGAGAATTAAATAAGTGAACCTTTGCTAAGGTGGCTTTTTGGGTGTCCTTCATAACTTGTATTTACCTCCACAGAGTTTTGGCAGCTCAGTGAAAGGAGCAATGTACGCACCAAATGAGCCTGTGCTGGACTACAACATGGTGATTATCTTTGTCATGGCTGTGGGGACTGTTGCAATTGGAGGCTACTGGGCAGGAAGCAGAGATGTGAAAAAGTGAGTAACTGAATGCGGTATAGCAGTTTTCCTGTATTTTTCACAGAAAAAAAAGTAGATGGTGTTTATGTAAGGATCACCTGGCAGCTCTGCTAGTGAGGTTAGGAGACTCTGTAGCCAGAATGGGAAAATGCTGATGTCATGTTTGAAAAGCCCTGAGCCTTGCATTGGTTTGGTCACTGTAGGAAATCATTAGATTACAAATAGCATGTAGAGCATTTTAGTGTTTTGCCATGTCAAAAGACAAAACATTTGAAAAGCTCAGAAAGAAAGTTATTAAGTCATAGGCTTCCTGTTTGGGCTTTTGTAAAAATTCAGCACAAAAATACTTTGCAAAAACATAATAAAATTTGCTTTTACTGATATAGGGTGAACTAAGTTGATTGGATGGCTAACATATGCTATGTTTGTTATCAGTTTTTTAATGAAATTTTATAGTTACTTTTTGCCAGCAAGTGGGGTTGGGAGGTCATTGTGCCACACTTATTTCTAACATTTATTTTGTATACACAACCTGATTTAAAGATTTCTTCTGAAGTCAGCAGATTATTCTGTGGTAGTTTTCAGGATTCAGTTGAATTTTTAGTGAATGAAATAGTGCTCTAGGTAAGTGAATGCAGCAGTTACTGGTTCATGCATTGTGTTACAGCTGATGTTCATACATCCATGGAAAATGTGGTGCTCCGCTGACTTGAGCGGGAGACAAAGCAGGCATTGGTGTTGTGACGTGTTTTCAACCCCTTGTGTTTTTTGCTGAAGATTCAGCCTCTGTGTATCTGGTTGCAGAAGGAATGAACTGATGGTAGCCATGTTACTCTTTCAGGAGGTACATGAAGCACAAGCGTGATGATGGGGCAGAGAAACATGATGATGAAACAGTGGATGTGACTCCCATAATGATCTGTGTGTTTGTAGTGATGTGCTGCTCAATGCTCGTCCTCCTTTATTTCTTCTATGACCACTTAGGTACTCTTAAGGTTGTATTTATATTGATACATCTTCAATATCACAAGGCTGCCGTCGTTTAAAGAACATTTTATTGTGAAAATAATAATGAAACGTCTCTCTTCTGTCATGTGTCTTCATCACAATATGATTTAAAATACTGTAAGAAAACTCACTGAGTAGATTTCTAATCCTTCTTTTTGTGAGGTTGGTCATAAAGCTTCTTTCAAATGTTAAAGCCTATTAAATAGATACAGATTTAGTATCTTCCACTTTTTATTTTTGTTAAAGGTATTCTCAGACCTACTCTTTTCTCTCTATTATTGTTTAATTTGAAGTCAAGATCAAGGATCATTTTTTAAACCTGTATATAGATGATAACTTTCTATTGATCACTCATCAGATTGACAAAACAGACATGAGAGCCTAATGCACTGGAACTTCCATCTTCGTATTTCTGAGGAAGTAGTGAAACATGCATCCCATCTGTATTAATTCATTTTGCTGCTTAGTGATTTTAATGTTCCCTTATAATGCTCCTGTATACTTATAAAGAGAAGATAAATGCTTCACCATAGGTTGCCTTTGGGGCTTATGACTTACTTTAAGAAGATTAGGATAGAGGTTTTGATTTGTTGAAGTAGGTATTGCATAAAGTACACCTGAGTAAAAGGAGCTAGAATTAGATACTTAAAGAGCATGAATCTGATCAATCATTTGAAGTCTCTGAATTTGCCTTTCACTGTTGAAATGTAAGCCTTCTTTCTCATTTAGTCTTACTGACTGTTCTTTATTCAGCCAGGATATGAAAAAAAGCATCTCTTGCCTTATCCTACTTGGACTTAATCCTTTTTTTCCCTCAGTCTATGTTATAATAGGAATATTCTGCCTGGCTGCCTCGATTGGTCTTTACAGTTGTCTGTCTCCCTTTGTAAGAAGATTCCCCTTGGGAAAGTGTAGGTATGTGGCAACTTTCAAAATTTTAACAGGGAAACTTAGGTTTTTATACTGTTGGGTAGGTGTGGGGTTTAAAAAGTGGCTTCATGCTTCAAAATGTTATAAAGGAAGAAGGTATCTACATAGACAACTGTAGCTTTGGTGTGTTTCTTTTTCAGAATCCCAGACAACAACTTGCCTTATTTTCACAAGCGTCCCCAGGTCCGGATGTTGCTCTTGGCAGTATTTTGTATCTCTGTCAGCGTAGTCTGGGGAATCTTCAGAAACGAAGATCAGTAAGTGTGTATTTTAGTTTCTGTGCTAAAAATTGTAATACGCTTTATAGTATAAGTAACTGACATCCATAGAAGTCTACATGTATCCAGAATTTAGGAATGGCAGGAAAAAAAGTAGAGACAGGCAGAAATTCATAGTTGTTCCTTATGTACTTCATCTTTTTCTTGTTCATTTAAATTACAGAAAACTGTCTCTTGTTAAGCTTGAATTTCTCTGAGTCCCAGTCAGTATTCTGATCTCTTTGACTTAAGACAGCTTTTCAGAAGTGGTATGGAAAGTTGGACACAAGTTGTCTAACTTATTTCTTCATGAGAATAAGAACTGGTACGATTGTCAGATCTTTAGTTTCTCTCAACTTTCTTGTATGAGTCAGTAATTCTCTACGCCCAGTGTTGCTGTGGTACCTAATTGTAGCATGTTCTTACCACTTTTGTTAGAGGTGGATCTTTATGGAGTGTTGTGTTTTGGTTTTTGTTTGGGGTTTTTTACCTCTTACCTCACTCCCAGATATTCCAATTTCCCCATGTGTACAGGATGTGTTCATCTTCTTGGTTCCTCTATCAGGGGCTCAGTATTGGAACTGAAATGCTGGCTTGTGTTTCTGATGATGATACCAAAGATGTCTGACTTGTGCTTTGAATGCATGTTACTGCTTTTGTGGGGTCTGTGTTCTGTGTGGATCATTCAATGACAGAATTCAAATCCAGGAATCATCAACTCTGAAACACCTTTTAGAGAGATAACTGTCAAACTGAGGAGTACAGAATGTAGTGCAGTATAGAGATGTTCCAACCTGCAATATGTAGGACTAGGAAATCCATTTTCTGCCTCACAGCTGGAGTGGGCCTGAGTGTCTCCTGCACAAAGCCACACCAGCAAGTGCACAGGTATTGATCCAACAGCATCATCTCTCATTGCACCTAGACCCTAGCAATTTTTGGGAAACCTTAGTGTTGTTTATCTCAGATCCTACTTGTCTTTGACCCTAGTAATTGAGAGTAAAGCAAAGGGCACTCCTGTACTCAACTTGCAAAGCACAATTGAAAAACAGGCCCAGCTGTAAATTTGCCTCAGCACACAAGAGTGCACACCTATACACAGGACAAAGGACCCCAGCACTTCCCATTTTGGTACCCACTGACCTCATTCAGCCAGCTTTCAGTCTGCCTCGCTGCTCATTCAGCTTGTACTTCATCAGTTTCTCTGTGAGGATTTTATGGAAGACTGTCAGTGGAAAGCCGTTCTGAAGTCTAGATAGACACTATCGCAGTGTTCTTCCCTCATCTCCCAGGCACTTCTTTGTGGAAGGTTATCAGGTTGATGAAGAACAACTTCCAATTTGCAAATTCATGCTGACAACAATGTCGATTCCAAGCAAGTACTTTGAATAAAGGGGTGTTTTTTGTCCCAAGCAGGTCCTTAGTGAGGACGAGGCTTGGTCTCCTTTTCCTGCTGTTCCCTGCAAAAATGTTACTCTCCTCTTTTTAAGGTGGGCCTGGGTTCTGCAAGATGCTTTAGGAATTGCTTTCTGTCTTTACATGTTGAAAACAATTCGCCTGCCTACGTTTAAGGTATGAAATTTAAACAGGGGTAAAGAGAAGATGTTTTCATGTATGTGTTTGAACAGAGGAGTCACTTATAATAGAGTATATTGCCTTGGAAATGCACTTCCATTCATATGTAGTATGGAAAGAAGGGATGCAATGAGTATAATGTAGACCAGTAAGTGTCGTGTGATTGTTCTGTAGGTTCTGTAGAGTGTTGACTAGTGAATCACACACCACCCATTTATTTATGGGTTTGGTTTTTGGGGTTTTTTGTTGGGGTTTTTTTTGTTTGTTTTTGTTTTGATTGATTTGGGTTTGTTTGTTTTCAAATTGACATACAGATAACACATCAATCTAGTGGTTTTTTCAAATCTTTCTGAACTCAGTCAGTAGTCCAAGACAAAAATCTGTATTAGTCATTTGGTTGCCCCTTAAGCAGCTCTTCAAACTCTTGTTTCAAATTATCCTCACCTATAAGTTTGTACAGACTGACAGCATATGGGTGTATAGTGTTTCAAGCTATGCCTGCTATCCTCCAGTGCAGAGCTTCTTCATATTTCCCAGCAAACTGAAATGGCACCATTTCCAGATTTTACATGATAAAGAATTTTGGGCACTAACATGTAATTTTGTGTTTAATAATTACTTTCTTTTATATGGTGCATGCAAGACCCTATTCCTCCACCTAAAATATTTAGGAATTAAAAAAAATACGTGCATGACTTGTTTTAGTCTTTGTTAACTTTTTCTTTCTCCTTTGAATTACTAATTCTTTACTGTTTGCTAATGCCTAGTGTGTAAACACCAAATATCTTGTCTCTTCCTTCAGGGTTGTACCTTACTCCTCCTGGTTCTTTTTGTGTATGATGTATTCTTTGTATTTATCACACCATTTCTAACAAAGGTAAGTAAAGGGCTTCTCACAGAGCAAAGTGTGATGACTTGTTTCTCTGTGTGTTCCTAAATGATCCCAGAGCTGCTGAGTGAAGTGCTGATTCACAATTTTCCTGTTTTTTTCTTTAGACTGGAGAGAGTATAATGGTGGAGGTGGCTGCAGGCCCATCTGATTCTGCCACTCATGAAAAGGTACTGCATGTGGTCTGAAAATCTGGCACTAACTTTCAATTATTAAAATTTTTACACTTCTCTAAAATTCAAGACCTCAGAGCTGAAATGGAGATGCCATTCTGAAAAGAACTTAATGTGGGAATAAGCGCTCCTGAATGTTTCTTCTGGAGGGGCAAAGCAGACTTGTAGTGCTTCATCACACTAGCTTTGGTTTTCCTTCATCGTTTTTTGACAGGGTTTCAATATAAGAAAGCTGGTTAGCTCAGCTTCACAAAAACGTAACCACATCTGTAAATATTAACTTACTGCTAATTAAGCGTAAGCATCTTTTCCTAAGAGATAAAACATATAATCAGTCTGTCTATTCCCCCTCCTTCCCTTTTTTGACATTTGCTTTATGAAAAGCTGAGGCTATAGGTAAAGGAGAGAAACACAAATTGGAGACAGAAGAAAACAGAAGTCAGTGTTCAGTGGGTTTGCACCGTTGGACAGCAGCCAATTGCATGAACACCTTACAAGATGTGGCTGGCTCAGGGAGGAAAGTATGTGAGATGTAGGAGACAGATACAGTGAGCAAAACAAAAAAATTAATCTGTAGGAAAACCTAGTTCTGTTAATTTAAGGAATAATTGGATCTATTTCAGCAATGAATGTAACAGTGTCACGTGGGAAAATAGCAAAGAAAATAGTTGTTTGCAGGACATGGATCAATCCATACAATCCATACTAATTTCTTTGACTTCTTTTGTTCTTCTCTCCTGTACCCCTTTAGTACCCTTTTGGATTCAACTTTATGCACAGAATGAATTGTATAAAACAGTAATGAAAATATAAGTAGATAAAATTATTTTGGCACTAATATAAGAAAAGAAAAAAGAAAATAAAGTTTCTTTAATGTACTATAATAAAGAGAATACAGGTTTGCAATGGACTGTGGCATACTGTGCCTCAACATTGCAAATGATGTGATAAATAGGAACACTAGGGGCAGGGAAGAGTCTTTAAAGTGATTTGAAAAATGTCTTTTTAAAATTATTCATGTCTTGCTCTTTTGAGACTTTTATTGCACCCAGGGGAATGAACTGTATAAATTGTTATTTCTTATGCATGTAGCAGCTTACCTAAAGTTTTTGCATACCTGCAGTTAAAGCAGAGTTGATACCTGATTGTATGTGAGGACTTTGAAATTAACATAGTCTTTAGAAAGTATTTCATCACTCCCATCTTAAATGCATTTTGTTAGTTGTCAGTAATATTGTATGTAGTGAATGTATAAAAAGATACATTTGCTGTATTTGAAGCCTGCAGTTTGAGTACAACAGGAGCAAGCTCTGGCAGGGAGTGTCACTATGCTTTTCATCAGACATGTGTCTCTCTCATTGCAAGCTCCCAATGGTCCTGAAGGTTCCACGACTGAATTCTTCGCCGTTGGCTCTATGTGACAGGCCTTTTTCTCTCCTAGGATTTGGAGACATTTTAGTTCCAGGTATTGTTTAGCATGTTAAGAATTTTACTTGTTTCATTATCATATTAGTTTATTCCTCTTGTACTTCTGCTTCAAGTGGTAGTTTGATTTGATTACCATAAACCTGATAAATTTTTAAGTATAGGGTTTTGTTGTGCACTGTTCACCTTTTCAACAAGAAAAATGCACATTAATCTTATGGTTCAGTTTCACATGCAGTGATGTCAAGAAATGTAGAGAAATTGCAGGAGTTGATTTAGCAACTGATTCTGTACTATAAAACATCTTTAATAGTGTGTTGATAGAGGAAATTATTTGTCAATTTGCACATGGTTTAAGTACAGATGCCTGACCACTCAAAACTTCCTAATTTTGTTAGTCACACTACATCCAGTATTTCTACCACACCTTCTCTCACATTTGATTTTAAATAGTATGTAGAAGTATCCCTGGCATCACTGCAGGTGAAAAAATTATGCACCTTCTGGCTTTCAGATTTCTTCTGAGAAATCATTTGTTTTACTTTCTTGTATTGTGGGAAATAGGAACTCTGTCATCCGCATTAGTGCCCCCTCCTCCCCCCAGCCTGCAGCAGGCATAGTCGTTAACCATGAAATTCTACTGTCTTCAATAGCAGCTTGAAGGGCTGAACTTACTCTTGCTCTTGTTGTGAACACTGTATTTTCACAAATGTTTAGTAGGGATGAGATGACATCTTTATCTGTGATGTGCATGTTTGTAGCTGTTTATTTTACTTTTGGAGTGCTTCTGATAAAGGGGCTTGTGCCATCAGATAACTGGTTTGTAAATTGTGCAGCCTCCTGGATATCTTGTCATGGTGCTTAAACACAGGGTGCCAAGGAAGTTTTGGGGGGAAAAAATTCTTGAAAGTTCCTAGCTGGTTTGATGGTTTTGTTTTTATGATGTAGTGCATGACTAGGTTGAAAGCATATTGTAACTGTTCTTTCCTTTCCTAGGCTTACTGGTAGCCTATTGCCATCGATTTGATATTCAGGTGCAGTCATCCAGAGTCTATTTTGTAGCCTGCACAATAGGTACGTACCACAGTGCCACCTGAACACAAGACCTGCAGGAGTGGCTCCCTCTAAAAGCCTGTCATCAGTCTTGCATGGCATAGTTGGAGTTTTTATCCTCTTCCTGCTTTTATTATTAAACAGAAATACTTAGCAAAGTGCTTTCAAGGCTAGATCTTCCATCACCAGACTAGCTGGTGTTGCTTTTCTGAGCTGTCTTGTCTGCCTTACATAAGGGGAGCTTCTTGTTACCATGGCTGCCAAGGGTCTCACTCCACCCCTTGTAGTTACACTATCTTTACATGTGCTCAGCTACTCATTCTGGTTTCTTGACTCATGAAACTTTGAATTTATTGTGCATGAGAATTCAGGTTCAGGGATATCATCCTTTGACTTTGTTCTTAACTTCTTGTGTATTCTAAAAATCCATGACCTATGATGCAGGGAATTTCATTATGATGACTCTAACACCTCTAGATAAGTGTTGTTCTTTAGTTTGTAAAATCCACAGAGTTACGTGCCATGAACTTAAATACTACTGAAGAATAGGATCTGACAGATTCCTGTTGTCTTTCTTACAGTGTACTTCTGCTAGCAAAGACTTCCAATGCTTGCAGTAAATTTCCTGAGAAATTTTCATGAACAACTTCTTTAGAAATTCTTTTGAAAAAGTACCTAGGTTCATGGACACTTCTGGCAGGGGTAGAGAGATGTTTTTATTTTGATGTTCCAAATAATTTTCTCTCATATGTAATTAAACAAAATTGTTGTCTTATCTGGTACTTTCAAAATGTGTTTGCAGAAACAGGAAAATGTTGTATTGATAAAGAGTCAGCAGAGTGCTATTGCAGCACTGAGAATGAGCCACCTGCAGGGCTGAGTTAGCAAGATGGAGTCAGCAGTTATGAGAGGAGTGATTATTCCTCTCAATTTGTCACTTAAGACTGAGTCTTAACCAGGATCCCTGGTGCCAGACAGGCATTGACATACTGGAGTAAATCCAGTGGAGACTGTCAGGATGGCAGAGGGCGGGAGCACAGGCTTGTAGAAGAAGAGAAGGCAAAGAGGAGATTCTGTTGCTGTCCACAGCTACCTAATGGGAGACTACAGAGAGGACAGAGAGACTTTTCTTACAGATGTGCACATGAGATGTGAGGCCATGGACTTAAATCACAATAAGAAACAATAAGAAATATTTTAACTAGATATAAGGAACTCTCAATAATAACAGAATATGCCCCCAAAAAAAGCATTTTCAAGAACTGTAAAGAGTTACTGAGCGTTCTAATCACATCCCTCTGAGATCATCAAGTCCAGCCATTCCCCCAGCACTGCCAAGCCCACAACTAACCATGTCCCCAGATGCCACATCCACACATCTTCTAAATCCCTCCAGGAATAGGGACTCCACCACTGCTCTGGGCAGCTGTGCCAGGACTGGAAAACTCTTCTGGGGAGGAAGCTCTGCCTAATATCCAATCTGAACCTCCCCTGGCAGAACTTGAGGCCATCTCCTCTCGTCCTGTGCCTTGTTCCCTGGGAGCCCACCTGGCTGTACCCTCCTGTCAGGGAGTTGTGGAGAGCAAGAAGTTCCCCTCTGAGCCTCCTTTTCTCCAGGCTGAGCCCCCCCAGCTCCCTCAGCTGCTTCTCTCAGCCTTGTGCTCCAGACCCTTCCCCAGCTCCGTTCCCTTCTCTGGACACGCTCCAGCCCCCTCAATGTCTTTCTTCACCTTCTGAAGAAAAATCAGTTGGATTAACTTCATTGTCTTGAAAATGTAATTGAAAATAATTACATTATGAGATCCAAGCTGCTTCTGTTCTGCTAAATAAATTTTTCCACATTTATGCAGAAATAAAAAGTAATAAAAACATATAACCTAGAGCAGGCTGGCTTTTTTTTTTAGCTGTGTGGCAGAGTAGTAAGAAACAGCCAAAGCCAACCCAAACAAGAAGCACATTATAATGGTCAAAATATTTGTCTGTATCTGCTGAATTCATAAATGTAATATGAGGCACAATATTTCATATATTTATTTTGCTTAAGGTAATTATTTAATTGCACAGTATAGACTAGGCCAATCACACTACTTTCACATGTTATTATCAATAGAAAAACTGCAGTATTCCAGGTTTACATGGTGAAAATAATGCTTCTCTCTAAAGAGGACTGAAAAACTTCTGGAGATGTTTTACATGTTACTTGAAAAAAATTTCAGTGAGAATGCTCCTTTAGCTAATTACTTAGCTGTGCTTGAGCAAAGCTATATCTGAATAACTGGTTTTTGCTGGGTTTGTTTTCTTCCAGCATATGGCATAGGCCTTCTTGTGACCTTTGTTGCCTTGGCACTGATGCAGATGGGCCAGCCTGCTCTCCTCTACCTGGTGCCCTGTACTCTCCTCACCAGCTTCGCGGTGGCCCTTTGGAGAAGGGAGCTTGCCATGTTCTGGACGGGCAGCGGCTTTGCGGTGAATACCAGTTTGATATGAGTGTCTTCAGGAAATACTAATATTATAAAAACCTAACTAGAATTAAAGTTGAGTAAAATATTGCAGTATTATCACACAAACACAAAAGATGTTGGTTTTACTTGTTTGTTTGCTTTTTTACATACTTTTTTTTTGCCTCAGTAAGGTTTTCTGGTTTTTGCAATGTTTATGACCACTTAAATCAGGCTAGTGAAAAGTAAAGTAGACCTTGTCTATCCTTGATTCTGCCAAAGTGTTACTTGTTTGATCTCTCTTGGACGTATCAGTAGTAGTAAAAAGTTACAATATTATATAAAATGTGGGGTTTAGTACTATATAAAATACACCCTTAAAATATTTTCTTCATATTTTTTCATAGCTTACTGTTTATGAAGGTGAAAATGTAGTTCAGTATAGTAAATTATCACTTTGTTTCACTGTGTTGAAAGTGAAATTAACTTGTTTCAAAAAGGAATAATTTCTATCATGATGCATGATTTTAGTTTTTGAATACTTACTAGAAGGCCAGACCTATCAAGCTAGAGGTTCCCCCAGTGAGTTCTATTTTATTATTCAACTATTTGTGATAATCTTCACAAGCTTCCACTAGAGAAATGAATTTAATTGTTAGAGAAATATTTGAGATCATCTGATATGTTATGTAAAAGTTGCCGGTTCTTCTACACTGATAGTAAAGGTGGGCAGAACTGGACAGTGGCCAAGGACCAAGTGCCTGTTGCTGCCTTATCAGCAGAGCACATCTGAAACTGGTGAGGAGCAATCACTCAGAAAGCAAACACTTTTCTGGAAGGAAAAATTCCCCTGGTGTCCTATAAAACACAAAGAAAGGATAACTGTATGCATCTGTCCACTGCTGGAGAACGATAACAGAGATGATGGACCTTTAATCTTCATCTTGTATGACCATTACCTCAGATAACTGGACACAATAGTTGTTGTTTTCCATCATTCTGATTGTGATCTTCCATTTACAGAAAGACTTACCTCAGCCTCCTGTGGTGGTAGCTCCTGTCAACTGCCCTCAGCTCCCCAAAACCAGCAGTGTACCAGCCTCTCAACAAGACACAGAGCAAATGACCAATCCCACCCTCCATGTCAAGGAGCTGCACGGTTCCGCCTCGGCTGAAGAGGAGCTGCCTGGTGCCAGCGCAAAGACAGACCAGTCAGACATCTCTGTTGCCCAGAGTGAGGAACCAACTGCTCAGAATAAGGATGACCTTGAAAGCAAATGCCTAAATGCAGAACAAAACCAGCTGGAATAAGTGATGTGATAAGAACTCCTTATTTTCGCTCACAAACATATCTATATAAAACCAGTGTGTATTTAGGACTGGTTTAGTAGGGTTTGCCTTCATTGAAGAACCTCACTGGGAGTCTGGTCATCAAATCCAACAAGGAATGTTCTGTCTCCAGCTTCGGTACAGCTATACACTTCAAACATACTTCTGAAATATGGTGCTCTCCAGGAGTTCTGATGTGTGGGTTTCAATGATCACTGTTAGTGAATGCCTTTGACCATTTGTTCCATTTGCATTATAGCAAGGTAGCATTAAGAGTCTTTATTTACTCAGCACTCTGTGCTTGTGTGGCTGTTTAGCTGCTTTACCATGGTGTAGGTTAACATGGAGGAAAAGCATTGAACAAGTCTGCTACAATGCTTACTTGAGAGAAACATGGTCTGTCTTTTTTTTTTTTTTTTTTTGGCACTTTCCCTATTGTCACCTTTTTTACTTTACTTCTCCTGACTTGTCAAAGCCGTTGATAAAAGGGAATGCGTTATTATAAACTGACATTCAGGAAATGCAGAGAATGGTTAAATTACCATTACTCCAAAAGGCTTTATACTACCATGGTGCATTAAATGCATCTCTTAACTTTTTTGTCTTTGTTTTTACTTCTAGGTACCTGGGCTACTAGTCTAGTTTGAAAGGCAGGATGAGTAGAGCTCCAGGAAGCTTTCTAGGCATTCATGTGAACTCTAAGGGCTGTCTCTGATAATAAACAGGGTTGGTCACAGAATGCTGCCTGGAAGCAAATGCATACTAAGAATGTTTAGAAATAAAATACAAGCCAAATAGTAAAAAAAAAAAAGGTAGTAGTACTATACTAAGCTTCACAGGCAGTATTTTCATTGGGAAAATGTTAAAATGCAAATGTTCTTATGTTTGGGGCTTTGAGCTTCTATTTGTTGTTCATTCAAGGAATATAATTGTGATTTCTAATTTTGAAGAAAATAGTCTGTTCTTTCATTCCCAGCGGAGCACATATGGTGCTAGAGACAGTTGTGATTTAAAGCAACTTGCTGCTCAGTAACTTACCAACTGCCTAAGTCATGTTTTCTCTTTGTCCCAAGAGTAGTAGCCAAAGCTACTACTTTGGTCTGTCAGGTTCTGGAATGAGCCTGGGGTCTCACCTATTGTTTTGCATCTCTTGCTACATTGTGAAGGAATTTGTGAATTTAAAAATTTTGGGGTGCAGCTGGTCTTACTTCACATTCCTGAAATTGTGTGTTTTCCTGTATAACATGATTGAGTCTTTTATGCATCAGCTTTTGTACATAGAAAGATGATGGGATTTGCATATTACTTGTTCCATCTAAGTGTATTTGGCTTTATCAGAGGAGTCTGTTCTGCATTTAAGTTGCAATTCCAGAAAGCCTCAAACACTTCACGCAAAAACTGAAATAGAAAATTGAAGTGTTATAGGATCCTTGGATATGATGCCAGATTGCATGGAAGAAATACTCCCGAAATATTTGAGAGCCCAAAATGTATTTAATTAATTTACAAAAGTATTGTCACAGTGATGCTATCAGAGGCATTGCTGTTGAATTGAGAGTCTCCAGTTGGCATGTTGAATTGGAGTTGAGGGGCTCTCTTTTCAAGTCTATCTGTTAAATATCAGCCATTGTCTTTTTGGCTAGGTCTTCCAAAAGTTTGCCCTGTGCTTTTTGGATGATAACTTCTGTGGGCAGTGGTACTTCTTTCTCTAGAATGTGAGCAGCTTTCTCTAAAACCACACTCTGGCTTCAGAGTTTTGCCAGCTCCTGCTTAAAGCCTTGAACCTTGTCTGATAGGATGATTTATTGAGTTTTTTGGAAGGCTCCCTGAGTCCAATGGCCAGCACTACATTTAATTTACAAATTGTCCTGAGGGAAGGTAATACTAAAGCGATCTGGTTTTCAATCTCCTCTTTAATGGACCGTTACTTTGGCCAGCAGTAACCTGAACCAGTTATTACTAATAATAAGCAACAGAAACATTTTACTGAAAATTTCAATCAGCTGGATTATGCCTTAATTTAAGTCATTGTGTAAGTATGTTTATTAAATTAAGAAAGCAATCTTGTGTTTAAATAATGAACTTGACAAATTGCAAGATAAGTTGGAGACTGACTCTAAGTTCTATTGGTTTTTGCCTTGATCATCTCTTAAGTCAAAATGTTGTTTGGAGTAGCTTTCTAAGTATTTAAAAGCCAGTAGCTTTCTGATGATGAAGCATTAGGTATTATCATCTACTTGAAAGTGTATCTTAGCATTTGTTCTCCTGTGTGGTTAGGAAACAGTTTATTTCTCAGATTGTCCATAGCTCAATTAGGACAGAAGAAGTGGTCACACTGAACTCGTAGGCATTTCACAGTTGCATTCTGGACAGGTCTGCTTCACCCCAGGTTTTGGGGACTTTCCATCTATTTTTAAGTGTGACTTTTTTCTCCCCCAAACAACAAAGAATGCAGAAAAAAAACCACCAATAGCTTCTCAGTGCAGTATCTCCAGTTAAAGCATGTGAAGTGGCAACAATTTACAGATTTTGACTATCTCAGTACTGTACAAATCAGGTGACCCTGGTGCTCCAGTTTGGCTGTGACTGTTCGGACCCTGATCCTGGGCAGTTCAATCACTTCCATCAAAAACCAAGGCTGTTTTTTTATCTTTAAAAAAACCTCCCTGATCAGCTTAATTTAAAACTTAATGTTATATAGGAAAATATGCATATCAGTTCAAGGTGGCTGATTCTGATTTTATTTGATGATTACAGATACACATTCTACACCAAACTTGAGTTTTAATATTTAAAGTAATGAAAGTAATATTAATGTTAAAAATAATGTTGATGGGCTTCTTGTTTATGTTTTTCACATACTAAACCTTATCTGTCTAGAAATTCAGTAAGGATTCTGTTCCTGAGAACTTGTATATATTCAGGGGAAGCATTTCTTTTAGTCAACAAAAACCCCAAACAAACACAAAAACCCCAACAACAACCAACACCACGGAAAAAAAAATCCATTTGAGAAAACCCGACTCTTTGGATCACAATAGTGAGGATCAGATTCCCTCCTCAAGTGTTTGTTTTGCTCTGTTCCCTCCTGAAGGATTGCCCAAATGCAGCTGAAGGTAGAATGGAACATGAAAGACTTTACTGAGGGTGACAAGAGAAAAGTATCCCAGACCTTCTTTAAATTTTGCAGATTTTATTTTTCTTGTCACAAATAAAGAACATGTAAAATGAAATAGATAAAAAAGAAACTGAGAAGAATAGATTTAAAAATATATTCTGTTTTTACCAGTGGCACTAATAAAAGCACATCCACATATGTAAGAATTACACTTGCAAAAATCTTTAATGTTTTCTCTAAACTTGGACAGATGCCAGACAAGAGAAAATCTGCAGCACAGCCTACTTTCCAAAAGGTTTTTTAACAAGTTTTGTAGAAAACTTTGTTTAGAAAACTGTTTGTTTCCAAATTTCTTGAACATTTTCCATGGTCTTGGATAATCGGTGAAGCTTTTCCTCCAGAGGATGCTCTTTCCTTGCAGTACCCCTCAGTAGGGCTGTTGTTCAGAATGTCTTGACAGTATTTTTCAGCCATGCAGGGTTCTGTGTTTCAGCTTTGGTTTTTGCGTTCCCGATGCGTCGTTCCCACTGGGAACAGATGGTGGCTGCCGTGGAAGCGCCCGGTGACTTCCGAGCGTGCTGGAAAGCGGCGCGGAGCCAGAGCGCGGCCAGCAGCCCGTGCTGAAATAACCACGCTGTGGCTGCAGTCATTATTGAATTAATCTGCCTCTGGGAGATGCTGTGAATTTACCTGCAGCTCTTTAAAACAGACAGATCGGGTGTTTGAGAACAGTATTGCCTTGAAGTTAAAGCTCCCATGCGCTGTTTCAGTGCAAGATCCAGGAGTTTTGGTCTTGTCTTTAGCCCCATGGCTGGGTATGTGTTTCTGGTTTCTTGCACTACACAGGCTGTATAGGATGTAAAGCCCATGATATTTCTTTTTAACAGCAGCTTTGTTGACTGTCCATGAACAAAACAGAGTATTTTGTACATGCTTTCATCATTTGGTGCATTATCTGTAGTACAGTGAGGGCTGAATATGCTGGCCAAGCAGCAATGTGTACAACTAACGATTAGCAAGGCTTGGCACGTGGCACATTGACACAAGTGTGAAATACAGACACACCAGTAGATCCAAATACTCATCCAAAGCCTTTTTTCCATGACAAGTATAATCTCTGATGTTTTAAAAGGAAATCTGTGTAGGGCTGTGTCTTCAGGCAAATGAGGACAGGAACTATGGTCAGAGGTCCAGAAAACATCAGCAACAAGGAACAGTGAATCTTTAGGTATTTTAATCTTGCGTGTGGTTTCCCAGCTGGGGCAAGACGTGAAGAACAGAGCTGCACTAACAGCTTTTCAGTTTAGGTTTTTGCCAGTGGTGCTGGGTAGGGTGGAGAGAGGGAGGATAAGAAAAAACTGAAGATGACTCAGAAAGCATGAGGAGACACTGAACAAGAAGGGCAGTGGAAGAGTTGATTCCAAAGAGAAGACCAAAGAGCATGATAAATATCCAAAAATCTGAAATGCTGCTGCAAATTGGGAAAACAATTTGTCATTTTCAAGTAGGGATGACATTAGAATTAATAGACAAATTACAATAAGGAAATTTTGGCGCTGGTGGTAGGAAAAATCTAGGAGTGGCTGACAGGTGAAGGGCTCAGTGGGACAGTGCATGACCTCCTTTGGTTCTGCAAGGAGAAAATTGAACCACATCAACCAGAGTCATTTCATGCCGCTGGCATTTGATGTCAGCCAACAAGCTGTGGCCTCCCTGTCCAGGTATAGTCTGAGGGTCAGGATTCCTGGGGTTTAATGATGTTACAGCATGAACTTTATCCTGGAGTACTCAAGTTATATATCATGAATGCTGTCAGGGTGTTCTGTAACCACTGATGGATAGTTCAGCTCTTGTGATACAAAGACTCTGTTTTCTGCTGCTTAAAAGTGATAAATCCTCTGGAAAGAAACCACATCAATTTTTACTCTTTTTTGTCTATGTTTAATTTGTTGAATTGCTTCTGGCACCCTGGAACGTTTTCAGAACACGACAGCTTTGTGTGCTGCCAGAAGCTTCCTTTGGGCACTGGCATAAAAGAACTTTCTTTTCACTGGTCCTCTCTATCATCTCTATTTATCAATTATGTGCTCTTCTGTGAGGGTTCCACCTTTTCCAGTTTTGCAGTTAAATATTCAAATTATGTGGAGTAAAGAGCATTTTGCCATCTGTAGATTAGTGATAGGTGATGAATAATGTGTTTTAATTGGATTGTCTTGGATTGGGTACTGTACACAATCATCTATAATTTCAGGAACTAGCAGAGGGCTTAACTTTGTGTGATGCAGGGGCTCAGGCTTGGTTTTGTTTCCCAGAAGCTGTTGGTGAGTCCAGCAGTCAGGGGTTACAGGCACCCATGCTCCTATGATTATTTGGAGCCACCTTCCTTAGGTGAAGTTACAGTTTATCCAGTTTTCTCATAATATTTTTCTGCATGTCAGCATGCAAGTTTAGCTCCAGATGGCAAACTTCATCCAAGTGTTTGTCTCTGAGAAATTCTGAGGTAATCTGCAAGCTAGATTTTTTTGGTTGAAACCTGCTTCCTGCTGACAGACGTGTGCTGTATGTTGTGAACTGACTTTGAGTGTTTCATGTAAATATTGGTCAGCTGAAAATATGCAGTGATGTGGTCTCAGACTAGCTCATCACCAGCTCATGCCCCATACCTGGAAATTCAAGGCCAGGCTGGATGTAGCCTTGAGCAACCTGAATCTAGTGGACAGCATCCTCCCCCATGGCAGGGGCTGGAGTGAGATGATCTGTAAGGTCCCTTCCAACCCAAACCATTTTGTGATCTAAGATTCTGTCATAGCTCCTAAAAAAACTGGTGGCTTGGGCTGGTAGGAGTCCTGCAGTAGCAGACAGCCAACACCTCATAGTCAAGAGCTGCTGAGAGATCTCCAGCCCTGAGAATGTGACACTTTGCACAGCAACACCCTCCTCAGTTGGTGCAGTGAGGCCAGCGAGGTTTCCCAGAGCCCGACCCTCGGGGTAGGGTTGCACACAAGAGCCGTGGCTGATGTTGTTTCCAATACAATAGCTTCTTCCTTAAGCCAGAGGTTTGGAAAGGATAGAAATAGCTCTTTTCACCTGAAACATACATCTGTAGTCAGGAAATTGCCACAAACCTGCCACTTCTATTGTGGATCCAAGCTTTGGATGCTGGGATGGTGGGAAGGTGGTGATGTTTGGGGAGCAGCACAATCCTTTACATGCATTCCCCACCAAGGAACCAGAAGAGGATTTTATTATTCTGCTCTGACTCAAGTTGTTCTGATTTATGTTGACAAAAACTTCAGAACAGTGGTTCAGGTTTAGTTTGACAAAAGGAAAAACAACCCACAGTGGCATAGCTTTTTGGTTTGGGTCATAATCTCCTTTTTTCCTGTTCAGTAGTGGAGACTTCAAAAAATGTATATCAGAGATGTTCCAGCAGACCCTAAGTTGGCAGCTAGCCCGTGTGGAGAACAGGCTGGTGGCTCTGGTGGCCAGTCAGTGCAGCAGTCTGCCTGTGCTGGGGTGAACATGGCACCCGTTTGTCTTCAACTCATACTTTGCCACTTGTCTCCTCCAGCAACCTTTTGACTCTGAAACTCTCATAGAGCCGGCACCGGCCATGGGAGAGCAAGAAGGAATCTCTGTGTCACAAAGCACTCCTGGTGCTGGGAACTGACCACTGTGCTCAGCCTGGGGCCTGGGCCACGCGCTGCGTTCCTCATGGGGCTGAACACGTGGAACCTCTTTGATCCTAAAGGCGCTGACGGTGACTATGAGCTCTGGTACTTTCAGCCTGGCAACACAGGAAAGCAGAACCTAAGAAAAATCTGAATTTACAGCCCTGCCCACGGATGCTCTGCTCATTGCTGACCATGTTCCTTCAAGGCTGGAGGAACTGGGGTCTGATAACCCACCAGCAACCCACGAGCCCCCTGTGACCCCTGGTAGTGTTACTTTACTAAAACTGAATCAGAAGTGCTTTGGGTGTGGATTGGTGGGAGGCTGGAAGCAAAAATTTCAAGCAGTATAAAGAGGATTTACAAGATAAGAGTTAAGACCCATTCGCCTAATGTTCGTTTCTTGGATGCTTGACAGTAGGTGCCTTTAGAGAGGAAGTTGATTCTTGGAGGTAACGTTATCAGTAGATCAGTCTTAAATGTCTGGTGTCTTTGTGGAAGGACTTTGTAATGGTGTTCAAATAGTAGTATGTAGGATAGTGTTATGAAGAGTGCAAACTAAAAGATCGTTAATTTTAGCGCTTGCAAATGAATCTGTTTAACTCTACATATGTACGCATGAAGAATAAACTCTACGCTCATTTCAGGTACTGAAGGAAAGATTTTCTCTTGAGCCAATGTATTCCGTGTTTTCGCTGTTTTGAGATCTTCTATGCAGTTTGGCCCCTTGATAAAATTTTAAAAAATTAGAGAAAAAAAACCCCACACTAAAAAGCAACCCCTCCCTCCAAAAAAAGAACAGCTGAGAAAGTTAGCCAGTGTAGGAAGACTGGTATGAAAACTTAGTTGGAGTATTTTTCCTGCACGGGGCTATTTCCAAACAAACAAGCTATGGTAATGAAGTGCAGATGGAACATAAAGAATGAGGAATTTAGTTCTCTGTAAGGATGTAGTCAGTGATGCTGATAAAATGAATGTCCTTCCCCAATTCCCTGGTTCTTATCTTGTATTTCCTTTAGCTTGTCAGTCAGTGTGTCAATGGCATACAGCTCGTGGATCAGTTCCACAGCTGTAGCTGACTGTGGGGTTGTCAATCCCCCTGTGGAGAGGGTTCCTCTCCCCTCACACAGGCTGGGGAAGGTGTAGCATTTACTACTTGATGACTTGCAAAATTGTGCATATTGCATGATATCTGCAAGGACAGATAAATCAGTAATTCTGTGACTTTTGTCTATGATACAAGTATCTTGTATCTATGGTACAAGGTAATTTTTTCTGCTGTTATTGTTTGCAAGTAATAACAAAGAACTGACTGTGTCACCTTACTGATCCCTTCCTGTGCTGACAGTAGGAGAGAGCCATTGCGAAGACCAAGGGAAAAAGCAAGTTTGTTTCCAAGTAGTAAAAGACATTTTTGGCAAACATTTCTGTTTTTCCAAAACTGTAGGTCTTACCGTAGTACATGCATCAGATTTTCAATTCAGTCTGGGTGGCCTTTTCCCACCCTCTGTCTGTATGGATCTTCATGGTTTTGATACCAGCCCTCCCTCTGACTGAATTACAGCCTTGTATCCAATTGCACAGCACATCATAATATATATATTTTTATATATGTAAATACATTGTAATACATAGGATTTCCAGTGACCAGATGTAGATTAGCTTTCTTTCTGTGATGTAACATGGGAAAAACCCTATTTCAAAATTAACGGGAATGGCAGAATCTTAGGACAAAGAGATGAGAAATATCCCAAGGGTTTCTGCAGAGGGAATTTTCCATGGAGTAATGAAGCCAGTTTCAAGCATACATAGATACAATGAAAGAAAACAAACTCGAAAATGACTGGTCAACTATTGCGGTCGTTTGGTTTTTTCCTTCTGTTTTGCTTTTAAAAAACACTGGAATTTCCTTTAGTCTGTTTTAGTTTAAAACTGTAAAAATTTTCTAAAAGTGTCAAATAAAGATACTTAATTTTTGAACTGAGTTTTGCTATTTTATATCACCCTTCAAGTTTGAAACACTTCTTTTTATTGTTTGCTCCAGGATGTGATAAAATGTCTTTTGGAATTTAAAGATCGCTGTGTGCAGCTCCCACCATGAGCTGGATT
This sequence comes from Edolisoma coerulescens, assembly GCA_013397115.1. Classification (NCBI taxonomy): domain Eukaryota; kingdom Metazoa; phylum Chordata; class Aves; order Passeriformes; family Campephagidae; genus Edolisoma; species Edolisoma coerulescens. Next base: position 64,084 of record VWZW01006795.1, on the reverse strand, counting down.
CCATGCAAAATAAAACTTGCACAACACCAGAAACGGTGTTTGACATCCCCACACGGTGCACACAGGTGATCTCTTTCCCCAGCTTTTTTAACCCTGACAGAATCCCAGAACAGTTTGGGTTGGAAGGGACCTCAAAGCCCATCCCATCCCACCCCTGCCATGGGCAGGGACACCTTCCACTCTCCCAGGCTGCCCCAAGCCCCATCCAGCCTGGCCTTGGGCCCTGCCAGGGATCCAGGGGCAGCCACAGCTGCTCTGGGCACCCTGTGCCAGGGCCTCCCCAGCCCTTTAAAGCCGTGTGATCACTTGTACCCATAAATTGGGTTTGACTACTCTCTTGCATGTTGAAGTGCTGTTGCTTGGGAAGGGAGGTGTTTACTAACAGTCCCTCTTTCTAAAAAAATGCTGAATATCTACTGAATTACAAGGTAAGTCACGGGTGTATCCAGGAATGGTACAAACTGACAACAGGTACAATTCCACTCTGTGTTTCTGTGTAGTATGTCCTGCATTTCACTTTTAAATACACGCTACAGCTGAGAGGAGAGAAACTGAGAAATTTCTTGTGATATCTGACTCTAAGAAACAACAACAACAACAAAAAAAACCAAAACCAACAACAACAACCCCCCAGAAAAAACCCAAAAAACCAACAAAACAAAACAAACAAACAAAAATCCCCACAAAAAAATCCAACCCACCTAAAAAACCAGCTGCAGCAAGACAGCCTTTCTCTCTGGGCTGTTACTCGGAGCCAAGACAGCTGCTTCCATTCAGACAAGGAGGGTTCAAAACCAGAAAGACTGGGTTCATTTTAAATAGAGGGTAGTAAATATTAAGATACAATCTGGCCACAAAGCTCATCCTAAAGTATTGTAAACCTCAGCCTATATTAGTTGAAACAGTGCCTGGTATTCTAGATTTAGACATATATCTGCGTGCTGGAACAAAATCAGCTTAATGAACGAATTGTGTGACCTTTATATTCTTGTACTTGGTTATTCCTGTATCTGTTGCATAGGCAAGGACAGAGCATTTGTTGTTTGTGGTTTTGTGGGTTTTGGTTGGTTTGGGGGGGGATGGGTGTTTGGTTTTGGTTTTTTTAAAAAGCCCATATTATGGGTCTTGGCAGAAAGTAATGCTCTGATGTGGAATGACACCTTTCAAACGGGGAGGGTGACTGAACTGCTGCTCTGCTGGACACAGCTCCCCCCGCAGTGCCACAGGTGCAGATCCATCATTCGGGAAAGTCTTGCTAAAGATCTGTCCTACGTGACCGTTTCTGTGTCTGCAGGGACAGTTTGTGTGCACTATTTACAAGCATCTTATCTCTGTCCACCTTGCTCAGTTTTGCAGCGAAACCCCCTCGGGCAGCTCTGGAAGGAAGGGCTGGATTCTCCACATTCTCCACCCAGGATGATGGCTCAGTTAAGTACAGCGATTGCTCTGTGCCCAGGTGCTGCCTGAAGGTTGGTTTCAGGGCACACCGAAATTCCCACCTGGAGAGCTCCTGTGCCAATTGCTGAAATACGTTTTTGTGAGCACGTTCAGTCAATTGCCAGCTTTCAAATCAGCTCGTTGCCTCACTTGTGCAAGTGATTAACTGGGGAGTTCTTGGACCACCTGGGGACTTCAGGACTTGGCTACGCTGCAAATCTGTTCTATTTTTCTTCTTGTGGGAACTTTAACGAGGCATATACAGTATTTTCATCTGTTTTTTTCTGTTTAAATACAATTGCCATATTCACGGTTTCTCAGTTTCACCTCCAAGATAGATTTGACTCTCTAGATCACCTCTGCATACTACCCTCAGTTAGAAGAGTTCCTTGCAAAGAGATGCAGCTGTCAGAAGAGGTGTGCTGTATGTCTCCAGTGGCTCCTAGGAATCACCCTGTTCCCAGCAGATGCTCCTGAGCAGGTCATGTTATGGTCAGGTATGTCTGCATCCTCTGCAGGTGCACAGCTGTCTAGCCCAGCCATTCAAATGTTCCATGTTTTCCTCTGTGTGGGGCAGGGAAAGTCCCCTTTTACGTGGAGGATTACAAGGAAACACCACCTGAGCAGCAAGACTTGGCCTGCTGCCTCTTCCTGGATGAGCCTGCTTCACAGCATGGGGTTGGACTAAAACACACAGAGAACATCAAGGAGCTTCGTGGGCTCTGTGGCATGGGGGTTAATCCATCCCAGGGGAAGAATTTTTTAGTCTTGTTGATCTTGAGGAGGTTTCTTTTGCCCTGTCAGCTGTACTCTGTTACATTATTACAGCCGTGTCAGCCAGAGTCCTTAAAGCTGGCAAAAATATCCACAACACCTAGGGCAGTGATTAGGGCAATAGTGCTATTGACAGAATCCCAGAATGGTTTGGGTTGGGAGGGACCCTAAAGCCCATCCAGTGCCACCCCTGCCATGGCAGGGACACCTCCCACTGTCCCAAGCTGCTCCCAGCTCCGTCCAGCCTGGCCTTGGGCACTGCCAGGGATCCAGGGGCAGCCACAGCTGCTCTGGGCACCCTGTGCCAGGGCCTCCCCACCCTCACAGCCAACAATCCCTTCCCAAAATCCCATCCAGCCCTGCCCTCTGGCAGTGGAAGCCATTCCCTGGGTCCTGTCCCTCCAGCCCTTGTCCCCAGTCCCTCTCCAGCTCTCCTGGAGCCCCTTCAGGCCCTGCAAGGGGCTCTGAGCTCTCCCTGGAGCCTTCTCCTCTCCAGGTGAGCACCCCCAGCTCTCCCAGGCTGGCTCCAGAGCAGAGGGGCTCCAGCCCTGGGAGAATCTCCTCTGGACCCACTCCAATAGGTCCATGTCCCTCCTGACGCTGAGGTCCCCACAGGTAAATGCAGTGCTCCAGGTGAGGTATTTCAAGTGAGAAATTCATTCCAAATGACCTCCAGAAGTCCAAATGAAGAGTATATTTATTTTGTAGCTTTGTAACCCCTGGATGGGGATAGAGAAACGGCATTTCAACTCTGTGGCCATTACAGAGCTGTTCAATGCTTGCATACTCTGAAAACAATTCCAACAAAGTTCAAGCAACTTTCATTAATAAGAAGTTAGTGAGTCACTCAATATTTCTGTGATATTTCTGTAGGGAAAAAAGAGAGGGAAAGTCTAGCAGAAGAAAGCCATACAACGATTAGTTTTGTATATTTATAAAAATGAAAAATGAAGAATTTAATTTTATGAAAAAAAGCTTTTTCTTCTCAAATGTCTCTCATAAAGTTATGTAGGAGTATTATTTTTTTCTGTTTCTATGTTCTCTTCTGTCTTGATTGGTTTATCACTCTGAAATCAAGATATAAAATTGAATTAAATTAACCACTACTTTTTTTGCCCTTCAAGCATGAGAAATGTCTCTTCCCAGTGCATAAAAAGAAAATGAAACAAGGAAATCTGCACTTAAAATGTCTTTTGGGGGTGGTGCTGCAGAGTATGTGACATACATCTTGATGTGTCAGGATGGGGTTCTCATGATAAAAAACTCTTCATTTCTGATCAGTTTTCATAAACTGGTTTCTGGCCCCATTCCATTTCTTAGTTGTTGTACCACAGGGAAAGAACCAGGAGACACAACCATTTAACCTCATGTTCATTTAACCTCATGTTCATTTTTTCCATGCCCTCAGTAAAAGGATCTTCCTGGGAAGCAGAATGAAGTGAATGGTCTTTGAAATCCTTTCATGTAAAGTTCTCCTTACTCTGTTTTTTTCATCTAGAAATTTTCTTGACCATGGGAATAATTCCATAACCCATGCACAGCATTTTCCAGCACTCCAACATGAAATGTAGCAAACCTGCTAAATACTGTTAAAGACATTTAAATCCTTCTGGTGCACCACAATGTTTTTCTGATTGTTCTATTAAATTTTGAGTATTATATTGCATTAGTGCAGTGTTCATTTTATCTGCACACTGTGACTGTGTGTGCAGCAAATGTAAGAGACAAGGGTGGTCCCAGCTGCCCCTGTTGAGTTTGGTTGCCAGAGATCACATCCCTAGGGACTTGTCTTCTCACTTAACTTTGATGTGTTTGCTCCCAGCCCCTTCAGCAGGAGCACAGACTGCTGCTCCTAATTTCTTACTTATTTGACCACTGATAGATTTTGTTGGTTTCTTCTTTTGTTGCAGTCCTATCTCCCCTCCTCCCTTTATTACTTTTGGGCTTTGTGCAGTTTTGCATCTCCATTCACACAAAGATACATGCAGATCCTCTTTATCTGATGAACTATTAGAAAGCTGTCAATCCCTCACTCAGCTCTTTCACAGGGAGGTACAGTCTGTCTGACAGAACAGGAACTGCTTGTGGTGTTCGCTGGCTCTCAGCCAAATGTGTTCAGATTCAGAGATTGCAGCATTTTCCTGGTTATTAGCTTGGTGCTAATAAGGTTTGCTCCTCGTGTGGGCCATTCCCTTAAGAATTGGACTCGATGATCCTTCTGGGTCCCTTCCAACTCAGACCAGTCTGTGATTCTGTAACCAGCCAAGTCTTCATTATCGATGCTCAGGAGGAAACCTAAAACAGATTTCAGTGGTTGTTGCTCAGTCTGGAGAGATCCATGGGACAGCAGATGTTAGTAATGAAAGGATATACTCTAAACAAAATCAACTTCAGAGAAATCTCTATAATTTTATCATTTCAGAATCGTAGGTTCTTTCATTGCTTTGCCATCAAACACATGAACTGCTCAAGTTTGCTGTTCATGTTGAAGCTACTTAGGGACAGAAGTGGCAATTGGATGAGAGCTGACTGTGTCAAGCAGCAGGCAAAAATTCAGACTAAAGCAAAACAAGTTGTCAGTTTTTCACGTGTTTTTTGTCTTTTCAAGATGGCAGAAGGGTCACTTGTGGGCTTAAACACGAACTTCAGCACAAGGAACTCTGTCCAGTTTTGGCCTCTGCTGTGGGTGTTGTTGGATAATCCCTGCCCATTCCTGTGTGGTAGTTAGGCTGTTCTAACACAGAGATTGTCAGGATGATAAATACAGTATGAACTGGAAGGGCTGTGGATGTCTGACTGAGGAAATTAGTAGGGTTTTTTGTAATATTGCTCCCTTTACGGTTTCTGTGTGCATGGGCCACTGCTGGTGAACAGATCATCCCCGTGGCTTCATGTGGGGGGCTGCCAGGTTCTGGTGATGGGAGGAAATTCAGTGCTGCCTGTATGAACCACCCCACTTCAGGCAGGTATTTTCCTTTCTGTGCTGCTGCTGGAGGGGATGGGAGCTGTGCCGCGACCTGCAGGAATGTCCCGTGACTGGGGGGAGGCCGGAGCTGGGGCATCACTGGTCCCGTTCCCAACGCAGGCAGCTGGGGAGCGGGGGGAGGAAAAGTGCTGAATTCCAAAGTTCAGTGAAGCAACAAACCAGCTCTTCAGGCTGAGCCGTTCCTGTCTCTCAGCCTGTGCCTTTAAGCTCCGCCGCGAGCTCCCCCCGTGCCTCCCACCGCCCCCGCGGGCCCGGGGCATGAGCTCGGGGCGGCTCCGCTCGGGGAGAAGCTGCCGGGGAAGGCACCTGGCGGCAACGGGAAAAGCAAAGCAGGTGAGTCCCTGCTCCTTCTTACGAGCCCTTTTTACTTCCTTCAGGGTGCCGGGCTTTCTTGGCTCGGATGGAAGCGAAAAGCCTGCACCTTTCCCGGCAGCAGCACCCACCCGTGGATGCCCCGCGGCCCCACCGCCCTGCGCGATCCCTCCTGCCTGGCTGGGGCTCGGGCAGCCCCCCGCCTCCTCCTCCTCCTCCTTCTTCACTACCTCCTTCTGCTCTTCCTCCTTGCTTCTTCATCAGGGTCAGACAGGTTTGCTGCCTGCACCTGCCGATTTTCAGACAAGTTTGAAACTGCTTCTCCACGCTGGATTTTCCCCCACGCTTGGGGAAATCCCTCGTGCTTTGCTGGCTCTGAGGAAACGGCCTGTTTCTGAATTTATTGTCTGTGGGGAAAACAGCTCCGCTCACCTTTTATTGGAAGTAATGGATGGAAACAACTTCCGTGCTTCCTTTTAGTTGCTGATGGCTAAGCAGTTTTCCTTATGTAATGCTGGAGTGCTTTTTAGTGCTTTTTGATTCCATGTGACTCTAACATGATTCAGGGGAGGTTGGAAGCACTTTGCACAAACAGGTGGGTAGTGCTGGAGGGGATTCGTTCTGGACCAAAGGAACCCACTAGCTACAGAAATGGGCTCCCCATTGAATGCCTGTGGAAGTTTGATCCTTCTGCCAGTTGTGCCCCGCAGTTGTATTTCTGTAGCACATTTCATCCTTTGCCTGTTAACCAGTGTGTGTTCAACCACCGCATGTGGGACCTAATGGATGAGTCTTGGTCAAAAGTGACCTCTAGACCCTCTTCTCTGAAAGTACTGGTTAAGCGGAACATCTTCATTTCTTGAACACTTGGGAAACCAAACGCAGAGAATGGTCTATATTATTTGAAAGCTATAACAAATTAGGAAATATTCTAGAAAGAAAGCTCAGGGTACTTCATGGAAAACAAAAAGTGCAGCTTTAGCAGTAATGCAGACCTAAATGCTGAAACAAGCAACATTATCATTGTAGGAAATACAAGAGTGAAACAGCCGCGGCAGTGAGCAGCTTAGACCTCGGCATGGGACAACTCTTATAAGCAACTTCTATGGGCTTGAAATAGCACCATCATTTGAGCTTATGTAAATGTTTCTGTAGCTGGATGGTTCTTTGTTCCCATGATTGAAGGGAAGGGCTTGGGAGTCACGCTGCTTCACACCCACAGCTTCCAGCCCGGAGGCTGCCCTGCAAAGAGCGCGGGCAGAGCCCGAACCCTGCTCAAGGGAGGTCCCTGGCAGCGAGGTGTCAAACGCGGCACCACGGCCCGGGGCCGGGCTGGAGCAGCCCGTGAGCGCCTGCGGCCTCTGCGGGGCTGGCCTCAGGCCGGAGGGCTGCCCAGAGCCCTGCGCGGTCACACCGCGGGTGATGCTGCCCCGTGTCGGTGCCAGCGGCGTTTCACTCTGCGGTCTCTCCTTGACTCAGGTGCTGTGAGTTCACTGCTTGACTGATATCTTTAATCATGGGCTGGTTTCTCTGTGTGAGTTCTTCCTTTGAGGGAGCACGCATTGCAGGTAGCTGATTTCAGGGTAGCTTGGGGGTCCATGAATACTAATGCCTACCTGACAATCTGTAATAACAGCTAAAGCTAGGTAAAAATGAAATTTACACATTGCTTCTAATGTATGTAAGCTGGTAAGAAAGTATAAAATGTGATTATTTGCAAAATGAAGACCTCTACTTTAGCCCCTGTTCCTCCAAGAACCTCCAGTCCCCGTATGTCCATTAGCTTCGTTGGGACCAAGATTTCTCCCACTGGGCGAGTGAATGTCGGTGAAGGAGATGCCATGAGTTAAGCATCTGAATTTTTCTTGGCCATTCATGAGCTGAAAAGTATCAAATTATATAGTGCTCCTATTGTGGAATGTAACCGGACAAACATGGACTTCCTGGCTTACTGGATACTCCCTACGTGTATTCAGTATTTACTATCTGTTCTGAGTTTCCAAGCCAGCACAGTTGGGGTGGGGGGATGGGGGGAAGCTGCCTTTATTTTATTGAGTAATCCATGGCCACAAGTTTAAGAAGTAATTGCAGGTACAAGTCTGCCCAGTTCTTTGTTACCGGAGGGAGAGCTCAGGGCTGAGTGTCTCCAAGGTGGAAGTGATGTTAGAGCCTTTGTTACCAGTGATAATACGAGCACTGGGGAGCTCAGCTTGTCTGTCATGCCCCAGCTGAGACTGCTGAGCTGGCAGGCAGGGAGAGGATCTTCTTACTTGTAAATTGAGAGACATTTGTAGACCAAGAGGGACAATAAACAAGGCCGGCACAGTGTCACTTGGCTTGCTGAGAGCAGGACTACGGCTGAACCAGGTGCACCTCCATGATGAGCGCTGCAGGTGAGCAGGGAGGCAGGATCCTCACTGATCTGAGTGGCATGGACTTTCAGATTTGCTCACTTGCAGGCTGTGCATGGTCTGGGGGCTTGCAGTGCCAGAGCTTTTCACTCACCTTAAGAACAAGAGGTGTCCTCAGCTCAATCTGCAGTCTCTTAGGTGACAAGAGTTTCTTTCTGCTTGAAAGTAGGGTCTAGCCTTTCAAACGCAGCACAACCTCTTCTAAGTGTTAACCTACAGAGAGATGGGGACATGGACATGCTCTATACATCCATTACAGAAGCTGGAGATGGGTTAAAGTAAAAGGATTAGAGAAATACAGTGTTGGGTGGTCCAGAGAAGCAGTGTCATGGTAGGTGAAGCTCATGTCACACATAAAAAAGACCATGTAGCCAAACCTGTGTCTGCTGGTCATGGGATAGTTTGCCTTTGATGCTGAGAGCTCTGTCCTGTATCTGTTCAGCCAGCTGCTGCTGTCTCTGCATGGGCTTTTTTTTCATGACATAAGATCATCTCACCAGAAGGTTTAAGAGAAAATATATGGGCTCACCAGGAAATAACACTGTTGGAATAAGTTCCAACACTCCCTTCTCTGGATCCCCACTCAGAGTGGCTGTGGGATACCCTTGAGCCACCAGGAGGAACTGGCACATGGTTCTTGGCCTCTCCAGACTGACGTTTCCTCACACTGCCACTGTAGATACCACTGGCTATAAACCCACTCCCCTATGAAAGTATTTTACCCTTTTCAGTAGCTGTTGCCACAAGTTCTGAGCTTCATTTGAATACAACTAAATTCCCAACTGTAAGGAAAAAATCACAGGGCTTGACCCCATTTTAACTGAGATATTTGAGGTTGGCTGTTCCCACCGCCTTGCTCTGCCAGCAGATGTTTGCACACCCACATCTCTCATCTCCTGTGGTCATGCTTCTGATTTCACTTAACAGCAAATGACCATCTTCTCTCTCCTGCTCAGGCTCATGGTTTGGTGACATAGATATGGTTTGTTGTTTTGGTGGCTGTGATTTTGGATGGTGAACCTACCAAGTGAGGCATATTGGAGTCTGCTTTCTGCTTTTGGGCTACCTCCTGGAGAAATATTCTGCTTCTGCTGTATTCCCCCTCTGAAGTGCCACAAGTCTTATCTTAGTGATAAAACCAGTAGTCTTTCACTTGCCTTTGGCCACAGGCTCATTACTTGCTGAGGCTGCAGGCAGATCTGCTGCTGAGCTTGTGGTCTGCCTTGGGCAAGTGGTGTATTTTTCACACCTGTGCCATCATTCTGCAAAGGCTCTGTCTGAGTGAGGATTTACAGGTCACAATGAGACAGTTTTACAACCCCTGTTCTGAAGGCTCAGTAGACACAGTGCTGCTGTGCTAAGAGCCACACTACCCCATTATGGGGTGAAGCAAATATTTTATTAACACTTGGTTATTCAAATGGTTGCAGCATATTGGCTGCCCTTTATAATCACAGTGTGGGAGAAACCCAGCATGCTTGAATACAGAAATGCAGCACAAAGACCCCGGAGCAGCCCAGGCTCGCCATTGGGGGCTGGGTGGGGGTGGGGGGTGGTTTCCTTCCGTTGTCCCTTGCGGGACATCAGGGTTTCCTCACATTTGTTATCTGTAAATGAAGTTGACTTTTGAAAAAAACAGGTACCGCTGTTTCTTTCCCGTCTTTCTTTCCTCTGGCCAACAGGTCAGAGTGGGGTGTCTCAGCTCATGTCCCTGTGGTCAAGGACTGCTTGTAGGGGCTGACAGACTGGGAATGGGAGAAGCTGGAGAAGAGCGGGAGGGAGCCTGGGGCAGTGCGGTGCAAGACAGGAGTGTAAACACTCCTGTTCTGAAGGGAGAGAGGCTGGAGAGGGCTAGGAAGGCAGAAGAAAAGGCCTCAGGAGGTGAAAACATGAAGAGGAAAACACAGTGAGGTGACGAAGAGATGTATCAAGCACTGGAAGAAAGAAATCTGGGGTACGTGGGGGTAAATGACAAAAACCAGCCCTTTGGCTGGGCAGCCACCAACACGGTACTGGGAGGTCACCACTGTGCTGCAGACTCAGGAGCTGGGGCATTTGGCAAGAAGACAGTTTCTACCTGAAAACAGGAACCAGCACAATTTGTGCTGGAGAGCTCTGTGCTCTGGGCCAGTCCTACAGGTGTGTACGGCACGGATCACCTGAGCTGCAGGGACACCGGCCACGGCGAGGCTGGCCCTGTGCCCAGTGCGTGGACAGACAACCAGGGGGCCTCTCCCATGGCCCTGCCTTGTCCCCTGCTGCTCCTGCAGGTGATTCTCCCCCAGCATGCTGCACATGCGTGTTCTCACACACACGAGATCACACACACACAATGTGAGATCACACAGACACAGTGTGAGATCACACACACAAGATCACACACACACACACGAGATCATGCACACACAATGTGAGATACACAAACACACGAGATCACACACGAGAGATCACACACACGTGAGATCACACACACACACACACACACACACACACTACTTGTCCTCTGCCCATAAAAGCAGGTGTTAGTGACAGTTTGGCTAATTGGGTAAAGGAATATTTTTACCATATCACTTTATATTTTACAATTTCCCTACTTGAACCAGCTGAGAAATGAAATCCATCTCCCAAGGAAATCCTGTGGAATGACTCAAGGCTGCCCTAGGGCCAAATTCAGACTTCTGGGGAGAAAACAAACCCTGGGCTGCCAAGCAGCAGCAGAGCAGCAGTGGTGGCCACCTCCCAGCACCGTGGCAGATCCTCAGGGACAGCCAGAGATGGTGGCAGTCTGCAGGACAGCGCTCGCTGATTCTCTGCTGCACATCAGGCGTTGCCTTCTCTGCTGAAACGTAACAGTGAAAAGACACCCCACTGAGACAGGACTGAGAGGACTCTCTTAGGTCAGAGCTCCCCACACCCTGCTCTCAGGGACATCCTATTTTATAACCACTCACAGTTTATAAGCTGGCAAAAAACCATGAATGTGCTTTTACTTCTCAATATTACTACTGGAAACTCATGACTGTTAATACTCTCCTAATTTCTGCCCCACTAGCAAAATTTACTTTTCGCTTATCTGATTTTATGCCACAATATTTTTCACTGTGTATAGCTTCTTGCTAGAGATCTCCACTATGCATTTATAGATGATCCTTATTATCTTTCAGCAAAAAAATTACAATCTCTATTTTGCTCTTGCAAAATGGGCTTTCCATTTACACGTCCTTTTAATTCTATTTTAACTCACACCACTGACACCAAAAGACAATAAACTTTCCTTATGCTAAAAGGGAGAGCAAAGACAAGTTTTGATTGTTTTGGGAAGTAGAGAGTTTCTCTAAATACTCTATTTTTTCCAGTTAAAATGCCTCTGCAATCACTAATACAAACTTCTTTCTAGGGTTCCAAGTACCTTTCATTGTAGTATGACTTTTACATGCAACTAAAATTGTATTGTCAAAAAAACAACCAGCCAGAGCCAATTTTGTCTGCAATGTTTATTTTTTTCTCAGATGCATTTGTCCTACCTTTGAGGTCCATTGAAGTTGGACTGGTCAGCACACCTGGACTGGATTTCTGAGTGCCCACATTCAGCACACTGCGAGAGAGACGGTGACTCCAAAACCTACCGAAGGAGGGAAGGAGGGATCCCTCATTTGTATGTATTCAGGTCACAAGGACCACTGGAAAAAAATTCCCTACTTGTCTCTCCTTAGCCAGAGCTGAATTGTCAAACAGAGATATTGTTAGCAGAACCCAGGGGCCACAGTGCTGCTCTGTGCCAGGCTCGGTTACAGCTGAAAACGAATATTTGGATGTCTGCTAGAAAAAAGGAGGCATCTTGGACAGGCTCTCCCTTCCTCTCCCCTTTCTCTCTGTTGCCTCACAAAGAAGTGACCTTTTAAAATCTCTTATCTAGGAGCTTCAGTTTAAAGAGCTGCTGACGCCTCTTGGAAAACACTGAAAAGCTCTTCTGAAACGGGGGAGCTGCTTCTCTCTGGGTCCCTTTCCTCCCCTCTTCCTTTCATTGCTGGATGCATTTACATTAGAAAAGGCTGTTCCTCTGCAGCTTCTCTGAAGTCAGTCTGATTTACAGCAGCAGTGAATCGCTGCTGTGGCAGCCCAGCCTCTCACAGCACCTCTGAGTGGACAGGAGGTGACCAGGTGAGATGTTCCTCGGCAGGACAGACTTCAGAACTGAGGAAGGAAGACCTGTTGAGGGTTTTATACTCTTGACGCTGTCAATATCAAGACAGAGTAAGTTTGAGAGGTGATTGAGCCTTGCCAAGGCTTTTCTGATGTCTCCTGTAAATCTGAGTTTCCCAACAGTTAGAGGTTGAATCCTCAAAAAACTCACTCTGGAGCTGAGGAGCTCTGGACCCTTGGCCAAGAAGGTTAGACTTCTGTGGATTTCCACTCTGACCACACAAATTGTCTGAGACAACTTCAGCCTGCCAGTTAGAACAGAAGGATTGTGTGTCTTCTTCCTGCCTATGAGGGGGAAATATTAATCCAGTAATTTAATACATTTTAGGACCACAGGAAATCAGTGTCCCGCTGTGTCTCATCAGGCTTGTTGCAGATACTAACCTGTCTGAATGATGGAATGATGATGGATATTCCAGGCTGGTTTCATTCCTAGTGATACCCAATTGTTGATGATGTGCAAATAACTACAATTTATAATTAATAAATATAAATAAATATTTGTTGATGATGTGCCAAATATAGTCTGGCTTGTACTAGCAAGACTAGTAAAAAAAACCCCAAGATAGATGTTCTTTCTATTTTTGGCATTTTTGAATTCACACTTGGAGCACCATATCCCATCTGGGCATCTTCAGTGAATGGAAAAACATTGACGTACTGAAACCAGTCTTGCAAAGGCCAGGAAAAGGTGGAGGCAGGAAAGGTGACGTGAAGGGGCTTTGCTTCTTGTGCAGGACCACTTGAGGTAAAATACTGGAAGCACCAGTGCCAGTGCTGGCCACAAGGAAGGAGAATCTGCTCATCAGGGTAGCAGCACTGCTGTAATTAAAGAACATATTAATTGCTCTACATTACTAGGCATTGGGAGCTCTCAGATAAAAGCTGTAATGGGCTTTGCCACCCACTGTGATTTTATAATTCCTCCAGAATTCCTGCAAAACATGTGGAATAGCATTGGGCTATATGAAACCTCATCCTGGAATCTGCCTCATAAACAACTGCAGGGTGAGGTTTATTACTTGGAGAGTTTTAATCCATACAACATGCACCTTGGGGATATAAGTAGCCTAATGACTTCCATAGCCAGGTCAGAATGGTCCAGCAGGAGCAGACAATGATTTCTGAAGTATTCTATGCCAATTAGCTCTGGTCCATTCATGAGCCAGATTCCCAGGCAGGTCTCTCTCCACTGTCTATTCAGATGCAGTTTCATGTTTAAGGATGTGACTGCAGTCTAGTCGTGTTTGCAGACCTGTAAGATTACTCTGAGATAAATGCTGAACTTTACAGCTCAGCTGTTGTACCTGTTACTGCAGCTCCGTGACTCCTGAGCAGCACCAAAGCATCCCCTAGTGACACTGGCTGGGTTTAGGATCTTCATGAGGGGTGATGTCTAGGGCAGAAGGAGCAAGCCACGATGTCAAGCTCCTTGCTCCTCGGCCCTTTCTAAGAGCTGAGGTGCCTGCTCACCCTGGCATTGTGGGCAGTAGGACCTTGAAACCCTGCTGCAAGCAGGCCTGGGTTACTGCCTGCTGAAGAGGAGGTACAGGGTGCTGCTGGGACACTGCCCCAGCATTCATCCAGAGCTGTGCAGGACGTGGAGGTGGAGGCATCAGGCTGGTTCGTGTCACACTGGCCATGGCCACTGCGAGCACGAACACGATGGACACCAGCACTCAGTGGGGGCCTCCTAGGAAGACAGAGAAGGGGAACCAGGCATGGAGGAGCCACTATGGTTGAAGTGTTCAGGTCCTACAACTTGAATCTCCTGACCGCAACCTGAGGCACATTCAGGGGACACAGCGTGTATCTACCCTTTCCCTTCTTGTGGCAGTGCACTGTTTGGAGCTCCTGGGGTAACCTTAGCAGATTTCGTCCCAGTCTTGTCATTTTCCTCCTCTTCTTTTTAATCACAGAGCCCATCTGTAGAGCTGCTCAGAAAGCATGGACCAGATAAAGCCAGGGCAAGGCACCCAGAGGAGAAGACTGGGGGCCTGCTGCTGGAAGGCAACCGCTGCTGCTGCCGTGGCAGGCAGCGCAACAGCCCTCTGCCTGGGGATCCTGCTGGGTGAGTGTGCAGCCAGGTACATGCTTTCATTTTATCAGCTCCAAAAGAGAAGTGGTCTGCACTGCTCATAGCAAAAATCCTCAAAATCCCCCTACTGAGGACAAAATGCAGACACCTTTCTGCATGTGTGCACAAAAACTGCAAGGGCTGTAGTCAGCTCATGTTCTCAATATGTGACTTTGGAGCACTTTATCTGCAGTATCTCATGATACATATGCTCTGTTCCTTTCCTGCTTGGCCAATCTGATGTCCTTCTATGACAAGATGACCTGCCTGGTGGATGAGGGAAAGGCTCTGAACCTGGTCTACCTCAACTTCAGTAAAGCCTTAGACACCATTTCCCATAAACATTTTCTTGGAGAAACTGGCTGCTCATGGCTTGGATGGGTGTGCTCTTCAGCGGGTAAAAACTGGCTGAATGACAAGGCCCAGAGAGTGGTGGTGAACGGAGTCGCATCCCCCTGGAGACTGGTGACCAGTGGTGCTCCTCAGGGCCACTCTGGGGCCAGCCCTGTTCAATACCTTTGCCAATGGTCTGGATGAGGGGATCAAGGGCACCCTCAGTCAGTTCACAGACAACCCCAGCTCGGGTGGGATGTTGATCTGCTGAAACAATAGTGTGGCCATCAGGACCAGGGCAGTGACCGTCCCCCTGTGCTGGGCACTGGTGAGGCCCCACCTCAAATCCTGGGTTCAATTTTAGGCCCCTCATGACAAGAAAGACATTGAGGGGCTGGAGTGTGTCCAGAGAACGGAACGGAGCTGGGGAGGGGCTGGAGCACAAGGCTGATGAGGAGCATCTGAGGGAGCTGGGGGGGATCAGCCTGGAGGAAAGGAGGCTCAGAGGAAACCTTGCTCTGTACAACTCCCTGACAGGAGGGTACAGCCGGGTGGGGGTCAGGCTCTGCTACCTGGGAACAAGGGACAGGACAGGTAAAAACAGCCTCAAGCTGTGCCAGGGGAGTTTAAGATTGGATATTGGGAAAATATCTTCCCTGAAAGGGCTGTCCAGCCCTGGCACAGCTGCCCAGAGCAGTGGTGGAACCCCCATCCCTGCAGCGATTTAAGAAACTGGCAGATGTGGCATTAGGGGACGTGGGTTAGCGGTGGCCTTGGCAGTGCTGGGGGAATGATTGGACTCGATGATCTCAGAGGTCTTTTCCAACCTAAACAATTCCATGATTCTATGATTCTAGCCTCTAATCTCTCTCTGACTTTAAAATTTCTTGTCACTGTACCTTGCTGCCTCTGCCATTTCCTATCACAACCACCTGCAGCCACTGACCACTGCCTGTTTGACTGTCCCACTCCAGAGCATGACCACCATCTCCTTCCCTCTCCCACCTCCCTCCTGCTGCTTCTGCTGCCCATGGCCAGATGCCACCTCAGGCCAGCACCCTGGTGAGGACCCCAGCATGACACGACTGACAGATCCCACCCATACAGCCACAGTTTCTGAGCTGGCTTCAGCATGCAGCAGAACTTTCCCGAGGCTGTTCCTGCAAGGATAGGGCCAATCTCAGGTTGCCAGGCTGTACCCATCTGTTCACTAATTTCTGCCTCAGGCTTGACAGAAATCCACTATTTTCAAGTTCAAACAAGTTCAAGGCCAAATGCTATTACTGCACATGTGCAGGGTATCCCAGTCCAGTTATGGGGCACTCCTGAGGCAGCTGGGATGGTCAGGGACAGTCAAGTTGCTAAAAACAGGGGGTTTCAAGGACATGATGATATCCATGTTGCAAAGCAGTGAGGAAAGCTGCCTCTGACAGACACCTTCCCTCTCTGGCAGCCTGCCATTCCGTGGGAGAGGCCAGCTTTGAGCACACAGTGGAGCTGCAAGGAATCACATTCAACAGCAGCTTACAGATGGAGAACTCGGACTACTATAGGGTGCTGACACCTGCTCTTGAGAGGCTGGTGAGTTGATCTGGGCCTTCTGAAAAAAGACTTGTGAAATACTGTGGTGGCAGCACCAGCAGAATCTGTATGGCAAGGGCAGGAGGAAAACTAGGACTTCTTAAACATCAGCAGGGTACACTGTGGGGCTGAACTGCACTTCAAGAGGCCCTGACAGGGCCCTGAGAGGCATTTGTGGAGTGGGAAATGTGTATTCAGGCCTATTCCTTGAAAATGAGGTAAGAAGGCATAAAAAAAGGATGTACTACCTCATGCCCTACAGCCAGGGTGGGAAAAAGGTTACACATGAGCTGGACATGGGTGCTTCTGCTGCCTGCCGAGACAAGAGACAACGCATCAACGGCTCCAGATCCCAGCAAAATCCCAGGCATCATCTGTTCCCACCTCCTTGGGGTCCAGTAAGTGTGTGACCATCACTCTTTGCTTTGCAGTTTCTGTCCAGTCTCCGGGACTCCCAGTTGGACTGGAGTTGCACCAGTTGCACCATCCTGGGCTACAGGTGAGTGTAGGCAGCTGTCTCTGCAGACCCTGCAGCTCATGTTTCAGGGCATTCTGACAAGCCTCACGAGGAAGGTGAACTCACACCTGTGCTCTTGTTCAAAGCTAATACAAAGAGAAACTGGTTTTTGGTCAAGGCTGGATTTTCATCTGGGATTGCAACAATGTTCTGGATTCTTTCATTTGGAAATGCAGTCAGAAAGGCAGAGGAAAACAATTTTGTTCAACCACAGTTTTGGGCCAAAGGAAGAAAGAATTCAAATGACCACTTCAACCCAGAGCGCAGCTCCAGAGAAACCTTAAATTATTAAGAATCAAATTATTAAGAATAGGGTTAGCTTCCTTTGAGTTCCCTGTAGACAGCTAGCACAGGAACCTGTCCCTTGTACTGATCACGAAGCCAAGGTCCCCATTAATTCTCTGTCTCCCGGTAGGAATGGAAACTCCAGTGTGATCGTCCATTTCCGCCTCCTCTTCACCCCCCAGGATTCCCAGCCCCTGAGCTCTGCCTTGGAGGAGGAAGCTCTCAGGCATGGGCTGGCGGCTGCTCTGCACAAGCAGGGTCTCTCCCTGGCTGCCTACGGGACCATCTCCTCAGCTTCTCTCACAGGTATGGCCCTCCTGCCACCGCCAGGCGGGCAGAGCAGGGTGCCCTGTGCTGGCACTGCTGGCACCCAAGGGCACACAGCTAAGCCCCCCTGTCTCAGCCAAACTGCTGCAGGGCTTTAGCTCTGGATGTCCAGTCAAGGCTTCATGCCCTGCAGCAGTGCTAGAAATGGGGGTGCTGCCAGGCACCCAGCAAACTGATAAAATGGTCTGCCTGGCTCCAGCTTCACCAGACAGCAGCAGAAACCATCCTAGATCTTGGCTGCTGCTTAACAGACATTTGTGGGGTCCCCAAATAACCCTGCTACACTAATGCTGTCCTGCTGCTCTGCCCTGCAAGAGCAGCTTGAAGGGCCCACAGCAACGACAGAACCTAAAGCATAAATTGCAACTGCTTTGGCTTTTCTTGCAGCGCCTGGAACCAGTGTGAGGGACAGGGGATGAAGCTCCAGGATGTTAATTGCTGGGTTGTCTGTACCTACCTGTGCAGAGCAGCCCTTAGGCAGACCTCAGAGTTGTAGCAACAACTACAGCTCAGGTTGCCATTTCTCATCCTTGAATTACTCTCTGAAACCACCTGACAAGAAATTCTCCTTTCCTTCTGTGACTGTGGAGTTGTGTGTGATCGTAGGACTCCAGGTCCAGCCAATTTAAAAAAAAAAACACGTGCCTGGGAAACAAGAAGGTGTGGGCTCCTCTGCAGCTCCCTCCACACCCTCTGCCACAACGGGCAGGATCCCTGGATCTTTGGGAGCCTTGTGCTGCCCAAATGGAAGGTGCCAGGAGTCCCCTTGGCTTTAGGCAAACAGCCTTGCATAGCTTCAGCCCCAGTCTGCTCCCGAGAGGCAGCTCACTGCCACAGCTTTTGGGAATTCCCCTCTGCACGTGGAGTCACCCCAAAGCCTGCAGGGCTGCAGGGGGCTGCTCCTCCCCTGCCCCGTGGCAGAGCAGGGGTCCCCAGCAGGGACCCGAGCCCCACCTCACACTGGCCACGGGCAAAGAGATCGCCAGGCAGGAGAGGAAGATGCAGCAAAGCCTGTGGCAGCCCCAGCCCAGGAACAGCTCCAGGACCCGAGGCTGGGCTGCCCTTGCTGATCCTGATTCCTTCCTCTTTGTCCCAGGTCCCAACAAGGTTTCTCCCCACAGATCTGGACTGAAATCAGGTAAGAGCCAGGCAGCAGAAACAGCCACCTGCATTCTGCAGCCTCCTCCTCCTCTTCCTCACCAGCAGCCTGGATACAGATACAAAAGGTGCTTGGGCCCCATCCTGTTCATAGCCTGGTGGCCCAGGGCCCTGCAAGCTCAAAACAAGCTGCAGCTCTGCTCCCAGCGCCATCCTGCAGGGACTCTGGCCCAGCCAGGGAGCAGAACGACAAGGAAACGGTGGTGGCTGCCCCTGGGGAAGCCAGGGGAGAGTTGCTGTGTGGACTGCAGAAGGTGTGAGTGACTAAAGCCTCGCTGTCCCCAGGGAGCTGCCCTTGAGACGCAGGGAGTCACTTGCTCCCAACACCCAGTCTGTGAAAAGAAAGCCCTGAATGTGACAGCCAAACAGGCTGTGCTGATGCCTCTGATGGAAGGGGCTGTGCTGAATCTCTCAAAGCAGGTCTCCTGGACATGGGGGCCAGCCACAACCCACTGCTACAGACCTTGACAGGTGGGACACCATTGGCTCTCAGGCACTGAATAGAGCCAAGGATACAGCATGACTTTTCAAGCCAATAGTAAATGGCTGCATCAGGATAAGGGAAATTGTGCCCTGGAAACACCTTGGTCCCACCAGTTGTGATAGGTTGTGACAAGATCCACCTTCCTGGTGGGCTGGCACAATGGACAAGAGCCACATGCCCATGAGCTAATGGAAGCTGATCATGAGGCCATAGCTGAGCTCGTCATACTAGTCAGGGTGCTGCTCTACAGTTTCTTGCTCTAGAAGAGTTTCAGGGAGGATGCTGTGATGGGCCAGTGCTTTGCAGTGCTCTCTCCAAGCCTGCAGGTTAAAAGCTGCCCTGTGACATCTCAGGTACCATCCTGCTGCTTAAGCATATGCAGCAGCACACATGAAGCTGAAGCAGCTTTTCCCACCTGCCCCTAAGAACACGTTGCTGGGGTGCAGTGGCAGGATCCTGATGCACTGGCTTTCTCCTCCCTTTCAGACTGTGGGAGCCGCCCTGCCCTGCAGACTGCCAGCAGGATAGTCGGAGGCTCAGAGGCGTCCAGAGGGGAGTTCCCATGGCAAGTCAGCCTTCGAGAGAACAATGAGCACTTTTGTGGTGCTGCAATCCTCACAGAGAAGTGGCTGGTGTCTGCCGCTCACTGCTTTACTGAGTAAGTTTTAGCCGCGCCACCTTCCACCCTCCATCCCCATTCCAAAAGCTGCCATATCTGCTCAAGCTCCCCCTGCACCACTCTGCCCCATCACAGGGAGAATGAGGAGTTTCCATCACTCCTGGAGAGGATGGCAGGATGGGCAGGAGGCAGCTTGGGTTTGCAGGACAATGTTGTGGCTGCAGGATCACATGGCCCCCACTGTCTCTCCTCCAGGTTTCAGGACCCAGCCATGTGGGCAGCTTACACAGGAACCACCTCCCTCAGAGGCTCTGACAGCAGTGCAGTGAAAATGGACATTTCACAGATCATCCCACACCCCTCTTACAACGCCGACACAGCTGACTATGATGTGGCCGTGCTGGAGCTGAAGAGACCTGTGACCTTCACTAAGTACATCCAGCCCGTGTGCCTGCCAGATGCTGGCCATCACTTCCCCACCAGCAAGAAGTGCCTTATCTCTGGCTGGGGCTACCTCAAGGAGGATTTCTGTAAGCAAAGCATGGCAGCCAGCAGAGGAGACATAGTGGGGTGTGAGCAGGGCAGGAGGCATCGGGGAAGGGAACTCGGACCTTGCTCTGGCCGGCTGGGGTGGGCTGTACCCTGAGCTGCTGATCCTGTGCAGGGCTCCCTGCACTGAGTTCACAATCGTGTCCTTCTCGTTTAGTGGTGAAACCCGAGTTCCTGCAGAAAGCAACAGTGGAGCTCCTGGACCAGAACCTCTGTTCCAGTCTCTACAGCCATGTTCTCACAGACAGGATGATGTGTGCCGGCTACCTGGAGGGGAAAGTCGACTCCTGCCAGGTAAGCTTTGCCCAGAGAAGATGGCACACCTGCCCGTATAAGGCTTTTCCCTCCCAGTATGCACCAAGTGACACTTCAAGAAGCAGAACTGACACTATGGTCACTGTTCTCCCTTGACGTTTGAGGCCCTGTCTTGGACACAAGCACAGATCAGTGACTGCAGAAGACACAAAATGAGGATATGTTCTCTACTGCTTAGAGCAGGGCACTGTTGTTTAAGGGGCTTCTTCAGCTAATTAAATACTCTTCTCTTCTTCCTGAGCTGTCATCAGGGCTGGCCCTACCAATGTTCCACACAGGTCTTCAGATCAAAATCCAGATGGGCAAAGAGCAGCAGTGGAAACTAAAACATACACAATGGTTTTTGGTGAAAAACAGACTGGGTTTTTTAGTTAGCCTTTATCCAGCCTGGAACTGCAAGTGGTCAGCTGGAGACAGGCCTGCCTTTCATAGTACGGAGAGAGAACTGTGATGTGGGAGGAGGACTGTGATTTCTAGGTCTGTCTCTGTGGTTTGGCAGGACCTTTCAACCCAACAGAAACCAGCTAAACAAAACTGCACTTTTCTGGTGGTAGTGCTTCATATTTCTGCACCAAGTACAGCACAAACACCAGAGAAGGGGCCAAGAATGGAAGATTCAAGGTTGGGTTATGAACATGACCCATCTGGTTATTCATTACTGGTCTAGATCAATCTTATCCCCAGAAGGCATTACCAGCTTCACAGACACCACATGTCCATCAGTGACAGTCACAGGGCCCCACAATAACCAAGAACTGGCCAGGGAACCATTGACCAAATCAAGAAAACCTGATGCAAATATTAACGTGGTGTCCCTGGGTTGCGTATCAGGCAATGAACACCCATCATCTGGCTGTGAATGGGCTGCTAGGATTAACCTTTATGAGGTTTACAAATTATTAAAGCAGTAGAAATGCTAAATCCTAGATTTTACAGATTTACTTTGTTCTTCTGGCATATAGCGGGCACAAGGCTACTGCATAATAGCAGGACAATGTGCCCACACGAAGGAACACCCAAAGGCCAGCACAGAGATGCTCCACTCATCACTAGGTTGGAGCAAATATGAAGTGAGTTAGGATACACAGGGACAGAGAGACCCCAGCTGGTAGAGGGATGCTGAGGGTGGCCAGGGCAAGCTCAGTGCATCCCCAGGAAGAGCTCACCATCTGGCTTCTCTTGCAGGGTGACTCTGGTGGGCCCCTGGTTTGCCAAGAACCATCTGGCAGGTTTTTCCTGGCAGGAATTGTGAGTTGGGGTATTGGATGTGCTGAAGCCAGGCGGCCTGGGGTTTACACACGTGTTACCAAACTCAGAGACTGGATCTTGGATGCTATTTCCACCTTCCCTACCTCCATAGCCCGTACTGTCCCTCCAGCACACTTCAGTACTAACAGTAACGTGGTCAGCGCTGAAGAGGTCAACACCACCACCGGAGCAACCCCTACCACCTCAGCAGCCCCGGCTGCCAGCAGGCCAGTGACTGCAGCAAGACCACAAGGTATGAGCGCCCACAGCAGGCGCACCTTGGCAGGCAGAGTGACGGGTACAGGTCCAAACGTCAGCTTTGTTCCTCTGCTGACCTAAGCTGACCTTCTGTAGGGTGAGCCACGCAACTTTGCCTGAGTGCTGAGGCACAAGTGACACCATATGGCTGCCCTGGCTCAGTCCAGAGCAGCCTGGCAAAGTCACTCAGTACCTCTGCAGTTCCACGCGCTCCTTTGCTTATGTGACTGTGTCATCTTGCCTGTGTGACTGGGCTGCTCTGGCAGGCCCAGAACAGGTCACTAAGGCACAGCAGCATCTGACAGTATTTAACCTGTTGGTCACTTACTTTTGCTTGCTACCTGAGGAACTCCCAGCAGCTCAAAACTGATGGCTGCCCCTTCACAGCAGCCATGCATCTCTCCCTGAAGGGAAGGAGGACAGGTGTCTGCAGGATGACCTGTCCACTCCAAGGAGCCCTCCCAGAAGCTTTGCAGGGAGAGGCAGATGAAGGGTATTTTTCTAAATCTAGAATTAACTTTTTATCTGGAATGGCAAGGCTAAGAGGCACAGAGCTGCTGATTACTCTGCCTTCAAGAAGGGCCCAGGACTGACAACTTGCCAAGAGCAAGATGCAGAACAGCAGTTTGTGTGAAAGCCCAGCTGTATATGGCCACCATCAGGCACTGCCACTATCAGCTGGCAGGGCTTGGGTAGATGTCTCACACCTCAGCCCTGACCTGTCCCTGCTAAGGCTTCCTGGTTAGAGAGAGCAAAGTCTCCTTGCTTGTCTTCTTCTAGGAATACTCACAAGCCATGCTTTGACTTTTGTTCAGAGTGTGGAGGACGACCTGGGTTCTCTAAACCCAGCAAGATTGTGGGAGGAACAGATGCTTCCAGAGGAGAGATCCCTTGGCAAGTCAGCCTGAAAGAAGACTCAAGACATTTCTGTGGAGCCACCATCATTGGGGACCGCTGGCTGCTGTCAGCAGCTCACTGCTTCAATGAGTAAGAGTCCATCCCTGCCCCTGCTCCAGCTCACCTGCCCACCAGCACAGAGCTGCGCAGCCAAATCCACAGTGTGGCACTGGAGTCAAGAAATGGAAATCAAGAACACATGTTGGACATTAATTTTTGCTATAACTAGACATTCACAGTAAAAAAGGAGTTTGTGGGGAGGTTGGAACGAGGCAGAGAAAGGTTAAAGCAGCCTGAGCAGGGAGCAAGGACAACACATCTAAGAGGAGTGGGAAAAGGTGCCACAAGAGAGTTTCTTTAATAAATTTAACCTTAAAAATTGTCTGTAATATATGAAATAGAGACACGTGGTCAGCTGGTAATGGGAAAATGGTCAGTTCAATCCTGCATAGTTCTGTTAAACTGCAAGAGCCCAAGCCCAGATTTGTAAGTAGCCTAGATAGAGAAATGAGTAGCAAGAAGATAATGCTTGTCAAGAATAAATTCCTGAAGGCAGAAAAGGTGGGTGACTAACTCTGAAGGATTTTAAGACAACCTCATGCATTAAACAGATGGGCAATAAAGCAGCAAGTGAAATGCAAGGTAGACAAGCGTGAAATCAGGCACACACCAAAACCAGCAGTGCTGTCTGTCTGTGAATGAGGATGAGTCTCCATGAGCTGTTGCAATTCAAAACAAGAGGTCAGAAACATGTGGATACTGCCCCGAGAGCAGCAGTCCTGTGGCAGGGGCAGTAAATAGCGCAGGAATGCAGTAAAAAACACGGGAGATGAGCAGGATGTTGCTGGTAACGCACAGCACACCGACTGCTCCAGCATCAAGGAGGGCAAGAGTAACACTGTGGGAATGTGCACACAAGGCTCAGGGATGAGCTGGGTGTGGAGCAGCATCATAACAAGCACAACAAAATAGATCAGACTAGACCCGGGAAAAAAAAACAACTGGTGGGAAGGCAGTGTTTGATGGCACTGTACAATAATGAAGGGTACAAAATGTTTAGGGAATGCCTTTTGACTGTCTTTTTAAGATACCAAATAACCACCAAGAGCAGGTGGAAAACAACCAAAAGGAAGCAGTTTTTAATAAATGTCATTAAACTGAATATTAAAAATTCACCTGGGGTTAAAAAAAAAGAATAAAACACAACTTCAGAAAAATCCAAATAAAACCAAAAAATCCAGTAAGACCTACTGAATACCACCTGTGTGCCAGAACGCTCCTGAAATCACAAATTTCTGGAGATGAAGAGAGGTTTATTATTACATGTTTACTTGCTCTTCAGGTAATATCCAACAGGTGCCACTGCTGGAAACAGTTCTTTGGGCCTGACTTAGCTGGGCTGCTCTGCTGTGTGCTGGTCATGTAAAGCTGTCTGCAGTATCAATGTCAGAATTCATGCCAGGCTCAAGTGTGTGAGTATGCACATTTAAGTTTATGTATTTGCAGGACAATTCCAGAAGAGATCGAAGCCTATGTGGGAACAACAACACTCAATGGAACAGATGAGAATGCAGTGAAAGTCAATGTAACAAGAGTGATCCTGCATCCCCTCTTCAACCCCATGATTCTGGACTTTGATGTGGCTGTACTTGAACTGGCAAGACCTCTTGTCTTCAACAAATACATACAGCCCGTGTGCCTCCCTCCTGCTGTGCAGAAGTTTCCTGTTGGCAAGAAATGCCTCATTTCTGGATGGGGTGACCTCCAGGAAGGGAATGGTAAGCAGTAATGCATTACCTGCTGATTTGCCTTGGAGCAGTGATACCTTGAGCAGCAAAGTCCGTGCCACTGTGACCCACAGTCCTGGGAATGTATAGGACAGGGGTCAGTAACAGGGGCAGTCAGGAACTGACAGAAACACAAGAATAAGCAAGAATAAAGGACACAGAGCACTACCTTAAACCACAGTTACCTAGGAGTCACCAGCAAACAAGACAATGGAGAGAGCAGCTTGGTGGGAGCCAGGAGAAACCTGCTGGACTGCCCTACCATGCTAAGCAAGTGTCAGGTGCTTGCCTCAGAGCCTGCTGCAGCTCTGGCAGATGGTATGTCAGCCACAGCAGCCACTCTCAGTCACAGAGATGTTCCAAGAAATAAGCATAGGCAAAGATCCCGCTATAGGGAGAAGACCTGAGGGTGGTACATGTGCTACCAAAGAAGTCCAGCTGACAAGAAGCCCACAAGCTCTCAGGACCATGGGACACAAACTGTGTGCAGAATCCTTAGCACAGACCCTTAGCCCCGATCCCTGCACCCTGGGGTGAGCCACAAGCTTCAGGGCTGCTGAGAAAACAGGTTATATAGGACTCAATTCCCCTGTGGGATTAGAGCCTGTTTTCCCAAGGTATGTGTCAAGTCAGTCTAAAAGCCACGAGTTCCTTCCATCTGCTGCACTCACTAATTCCATGTTTTCATGCAGACACCAAGCCCGAGATCCTGCAGAAAGCATCAGTGGGCATCATAGAACAGAACACCTGCAACTTCCTCTACAACTTCTCCCTCACTGACCGAATGATCTGTGCTGGCTTCATGGAGGGGATGGTAGACTCATGCCAGGTAAAAGTGTGGTATTTCTCTACTCTGTAGATTGTTCTAGAAAGCTGGGCTTGCTTTGCCTTCAGCAGGTCCTTGTGAAATATTTACTGAGCTGCTGTAACCCAGCTGTGTAATTCCCATGTACCTGAGCACAAAAACCCCAGCCCACTACTTTGGAGATTTAGAAAAGTAAATAAAGCTCCACCAAGTTGAGAATGACTTAAACCAACATCCCACAACTCCGTCTGGCCAGAGAAATCCTGGATGAAGCAGGTCTCCTCTGGAGGCAGTGAGTCAGTGGCAGTTGGTGGCAGCTGTGGAAAGGTGCTGACAGGAGCCAGGTTGAGCCACTGACCCTAGCTTCAACCTCTGCCCTCATGCCCTGCATTCACACTGCATGACAGCAGACAGACCCACAAGGCTGGAGAAAGAAGAGCTGGGGGTAGTTAAGTCCTGCTGGTGTGTCTGAGGGGCAGACCTGATTGAACAGAGCAGCCACTGCCTTGCTTCTTCTGCAGGGAGATTCAGGTGGGCCCTTGGCCTGTGAGGTGACCCCGGGAGTGTTTTACCTTGCTGGCATCGTGAGCTGGGGATTTGGTTGTGCCCAGGCTATGAGACCTGGTGTGTACTCCAGAATTACGAAATTCACAGACTGGATCCTGGACACCATCTCCCAGTTGCCCAGTGGTGGCACAAGCATCCCTTCCAGTTCAGCCATCCCTAGAACTTCTACCACAGCCGTTTTTATCCAGCCCAGCACAACGGCTGCAAGTCCAGCCAGCAGAACCACCCTGGGGACGAAGATGAGCACAACCATGAGCGAAACCTCCACAGCTCTGAGAACGACCGAGACTGCCAAGCCCACGCAAACCCCAGGTAAAACTGGTAACTGATGCATTGACATGTTGGTAGGGTGCCTCCAGCATAGAGGGGACTGAGCAGGCCATGGGTTATTGCCTTCCAGTGGTGCCTTGTACCAGCCTCACTTTCAAGTGTTCCAGCAAGGTGTGTATTGGAAAAGAAAACCCCGAATGTGACGGTGTTGTGGACTGCAGCAACGGCTTTGACGAGCGCAACTGCGGTGAGTTCTCCTCCGTAGCCCCTGGCTGCTGCCAGCTGTGCTCTACATGACCCAGACTCCACGGTGGCACCCACCATATTCACACCGGCCGCCTTGTGCCCAGACACTGCGGGCCTGGGCCAGCCCACTGTGGTCCAGATCGTACTTGCTCTGCCAGAGCCTAAAACCAGATAAAGCTAGATGAGCCAGATCCAAGTTTACTGCCAGAAAGTGTGGCCCCTTCTACTCTGCTACAGACATTAGAACCCATTTCCCAGCACAGTGGCCTTCCGGCCAGTCAGTCTGGTAGCACAAGGTGGCAAGACAGCTCTGCACAACATGGCAGCCCAGAAAGGGTCTTGTCATCCCTGGGGCTGCTCTTTGGGCTGCACTTTCCTTGCTGTGTGATAGCTCAGCCAGTCCATCCAAACATCCACTCCTCACATACCACATCTCCAGAAGGTGTGATCTGTGATAACAAGTCCACAAAATATACCCTGTCTGTCAAGCCTTGCCTCAGCTGGGTGAACTGAATTCATCACATCCTACTGCCCACAGAAGGTTGTCCCACAGCACAGGTTATGGAAGGCAGGCAGTCATTCCTTTCATTTATGGTTATTTAAAACCACAGTGCTTCTTCCTCCATTCCAGACTGTGGCTTAACAACTGCTCTGGCCTTCAGCAAGATCGTGGGTGGCAGCAGCGCAGCTCGAGGGGAATGGCCCTGGCAAGTCAGTCTCTGGCTTCGGCGGAAGGAGCACAAGTGTGGGGCTGTCCTTATTGCTGACCGGTGGCTGCTCTCTGCAGCTCACTGCTTTGACATGTAAGTCTGAGATGAGCTAGTTAAGCCAGCTGGCTCTCGGCCTCAGTCCCACCAGCCCCCCTGCCCTTCCCCTCCCTGGCTGGGATGCTGTGCCCCACAGGAAGCACCCACCCCCTATCAGAGATATGCCCCTACAGGTAAGTGCCAAGAGGAACGAGTGGAGCAAAGCCTGAGTATACCCACTGTTCTGGAGACAGGGGTCCTGACTTCCCAAGGTGTGGCCAGCCCCACAGGTGGAGGGATGGCCCTCCTTGTGAGGGTATGGTCCTAACAGCCAGGTTTGCTGTCTTTCTGCAGTTACAGTGACCCCAAAATGTGGGTGGCCTTTCTAGGAACACCCTTCCTGAGTGGCATCGATGGCAAAATGGAGAAAATATTCCGTATCTACAAACACCCTTTTTACAACGTCTACAGCCTAGACTATGACGTGGCACTACTGGAACTGAGCACACCTGTCACGTTCAGCAGCAGCATCAGACCTATATGTCTCCCAGACAATTCTCACATCTTCCACGAAGGGGCCAGATGCTTCATCACAGGCTGGGGCTCCACAAAGGAAGGAGGTACTGACTGAGAGGGCCCTCCCACATCCATGATGGCCAAGCTCAGTGCCACCTACACTGCAACACTGCAAGCCCAAACATCTACAGTTCCCACACCGCAACCCCAAGCACTCCCATCCCAGCCCATATGCTGCAGAGGATACCAGCCTGGGCAAGGCCTGGTGTCACCATCATCTCCTCCCCAGCTACCACGCACTCCACTCCTCCATTTGGTCACACCTCTGCCCTCTTGGAGCCTTCGCAAGCTTTCTGCATGCCAGCCCCACCCCCACAGCAGCTGCTCCAGCTGTGCTCCTGCAGTACAAGGACCACCCCAATACCACTTGAGTCTGGTCAGCCAAGCTGCCTGACAAACTACACACCCAAGGGACCTTCCAGTGTTTGCTCTGCTGAACCAGGCCTGATTCACTTTCCCAGAGCAGGTCTCTCCCTCTGGCAAGCAAGAAAGGCTGAAGAGACCCCACTTCTTCACGTGCTGCTGTTTCTCATGTGCTCTTCACCCAGCTAACAGCAACACTTGTCTCCTCAGGTCTCATGTCAAAGCACCTGCAAAAAGCAGCAGTGAACATGATCGGAGACCAGGCCTGCAAAAAGTTCTACCCTGTCCAGATCAGCAGCAGGATGCTGTGTGCTGGCTTCCCACAGGGCACCGTCGACAGCTGTTCAGTGAGTGCAAGAGCTGCAAATGCTGTGGTGGGGACAGAGCAAGCTCATGCCAAGCCCCTGGGCTATATTCTCTCAGGAGGGCCCTGCCCTGCCTCCCCTGGCTCAGCTGTCTGTCCATCCATCAACTGGCTGCTGCTTCTACCCATGCCCATCCTGCATACCCCTCATGCTGCTTGCCCCACCAGCCTGTGACAGGTCAGGGAAACACACAGAGAGGTAATGCTAAGCAAGAGACCACAGGGATACCATGGAGCCTGTTCCTTGACCCTATTGTACCTCCAAACACACTCTTCTATGTTCCATAACCCCAATCGCAGATTGTTCATGCAGGTATCTCACTCACTGAGCAGTCCTCCAGCTTGGAATGGGGCTCCTGGGGAAGTGGGGAACAGGACAGCAAATACCCATGCTCCAGAAAGAAAGAACATTTCACAGCTGGGGGAGCTGCACTGCCTGTGGCTTGATCCTGGATCCTTTTCCTCTCTCTGCAGGGCGACGCAGGTGGGCCCCTGGCATGTAAAGAACCCTCAGGGAAGTGGTTTCTAGCAGGAATCACCAGCTGGGGCTATGGCTGTGCCAGGCCATACTTCCCTGGTGTCTACACCAAAGTCACAGCTGTCCAGGGCTGGATTGTGCAGAACCTCAAGCTCTGAAACTGCACTTCACCACTCAGGGAAGGCAATGAATGAGAGGAATAACTGCCAGAGGATGCACTAACCCCTCAGCTACTGTACATTCTTCTGATGTTGCAAAGGGGTGAAGATGGCCTTGCAGGTATTAAGCAAATGCCAGTGTTGTGTGACCTGCTGGTTGTGACACCAAGGCATTTGATAACTGCTTTGCATAGAAAGGTACAAATTCTAGACATTTTCTATAAATAAATGAGGCCTGTCCCATCTTAAGACCTGGCTGAACATACTGCGCATTAAAACATGACCTTTCCAGTTGGATGGGTGCTGGAAACATCTGCCAAAGATTCATGGAATTTGGCTGACCCCTGCCTGTGAGCCGTCATCCCAAAGCCATGCCAACAGACTTGTGAACTTCACCCCAGCGCAAAGTTATGCCCTTGCAGAAGCTTCAGACCTCACTGTCTTGATGGAGCTGTTGTGCTGTGCAGTGGCTTTTGGGAAGGGCGTGATGCTGTTTGCAGTTAGTGTGTGGTACCAGAGAGCTCAGTGGTGACCTCCTGGCTCAGCATTTGATCCCAAGAGAATGCAGGACTAGAACACTCGGGAGCTCAGACTGCACGGGCCCTCATCTGTACCAGAGTATTGAGACAGGCTTCTCACACACCCCCCCGCAGCTCCTTCTGCAGTAGCTAACAGGTGATTAAACTGGCAAAGATTAAGGCATGGCCACAGAGACCACTGTCTAGCTAAGCTAGGTGGGAAAAAATTAAAGTGCTGAGATAGTGGTGCCAAGTATACCTGCCAGGTCCCACCAGCCAGCATAAGACACACAGACAACTTTGTTCACAAGAACTGCTGCAGAGCTCATGTGCCAAGTCTTGGGCAGAGCAGACTTAGACAAGTCCACATAGATTCAGCCACCAAAAGTGAACAGCTGCTCGTACCCCAAACCCCTTCCTCATTTTTGGTGCTTTAAGGTCTGCATCTTGGCACAGCAGGAGGTTTCTTCTGTCCCAACCCAGCTGGCAGCAAGATCCACAACTTTCCCAGACAGAGCACCAGCTAGGTGGGAGACCTGGCTTCCAGGCACGGCTCAGCTCCAGGTGGGTTCAGATCCATGGCTGGAACACCTGTGGGATGCTCCCACGAACAAAATAGGACTGCTGCACAGCCAGTGCCACAAAATTCATACAGCCATATAAAAAAGTAAAAAGCCTCCTAAGAAACATGTCTGAAAGCACTTTATTTTCAAGTAGTCATTCTGACAGTCTCGAAACTCCAGTTTCAGTAAGTCCAAACACCCAATTATCTCCTCATAGTTTACTTTGTATGAGAACACTTTAGGTTCTATCACATCCCTCTGAATGTCCTAGCAGGTATGGTGATGTCATCCTTACAGTCTGTCTCTGTGTCTGGCAAACCGTGAAATCTTTTGTAAAATACAGAAGAGTTTCAAAAGAAGGGATTTGAAAAAAATTCACTACATGGGCACTGTTAATCTCCAACACTCTCCTCTTCCAGCTGCTGTATCCACTGCTGACCACACAGCAGGAACCCACCTTTTCAGGAGCGGTGTGTAAGCAGAAAACAATAGAGAGTTCTGCCCCAAAGCAGACCCACATCCCCTGTTGCAGACATGCTCCTCCATCAAAAAATGACGCTTAGAATGGAGGCTCCAAGATGGAACGTCTGTGCCAGAGCCAAACCAGAAACTACGGAGTATCACAGCCACACAACACGCTTTATTCTATAAAGAAATGAACTTAAGTACTTCCCAAACCTGTTCATCCCTAGCTGTGCTTGTACAACTATTTGCGAGGCTGTCCTGCTCCCCAACACTGTGCTTGAGCTGAGCCAAAGCCTGCGAGCCCAAAGATAGCCCCACATAGCGCTACACAGATACAAGGAATGAAAGAGCCAAGGTGGCACGTGGAGAATCTTCTGGCAGCTTTTCCACTAATAAAAAGGGACTGGGTAACTACCTGATGGATAGGTCCATGCCGGAATCCCAAGCAAGGGCACTGTGTTGCTGGCTTGGCTTGGCCCCTGTTTTCCACAGAAGGCTCCCTGCCTGTCACAGCCCTTTCGGCAGGGATTTATCAATTGATATAATGCCTTGGGCCAGTCTGGACAGTTGGGAAAGGCAGGAAGTAAACCAAGCAGCTCATGGAAAAAAAAAATCACTCTCTCCTGGAGCTGGTGCTAATAAAAGCC
Source organism: Edolisoma coerulescens (assembly GCA_013397115.1). Classification (NCBI taxonomy): domain Eukaryota; kingdom Metazoa; phylum Chordata; class Aves; order Passeriformes; family Campephagidae; genus Edolisoma; species Edolisoma coerulescens. The sequence goes on along the minus strand of VWZW01006795.1, from coordinate 32,760 downwards.
AATGGATGCAAAAGGTTCAGCGAGGTTTTATTGCTCTGCCATGGCAGGGGCTGGGAAGGCAGCAGGATTCACCCCTAACCACATGGACTGGCCGCCCGTCCTTTCCCCACATGGTCCCTTCTCGGCCCGGAGGCCGGCAGCCGTCACATGTTGGCTCTCTCCCGCTGCAGCCGAGAATTGTAGGCTCGGGAAACTGTGTTCCAGGAGTCCATGTACCGGTCCATGCACATGGCGATGCACTTCTGCGGGACACAGAGCCTCAGCGGCCGCCCCGAGCTGGGGGGCCACGGGTCCCCCCTTCTCCCGCCCGTCCTCACCTGCTCGGAGTTGTCCAGGGCGCCGCCGGGCTTCCCGATGCACTTCCGAAAGCACTTGTCCGTCATCCGCTGCGGAGAGAGCCCGTGAGCGGGACCGCGGCCCGGGGAGTCCGGCCGCAGCCGCCGCCCCCGCTGCGAGGGGAGCGGGGCGGCCTCGCCGTGCCCCGCGACCCNCCTCCGCCTCCGCGCCGGGCGGGACCGAGCGCTGCGCTGCGCTCCGCGGGCCGCCGGGGCCGCCTCAGCGCAGCCGCTCCACGCCGTCCCCAGCCCGGGGACGCCGGTCCCGCCGCCGCTCGTGGCCCGTGTCCCCGAGCGCTGGTGTCACCGCCGGCCGCGGAGGAGGCGGCCCCGAGCGAGCTCCCCAAGGACTCCCCGGGGCCGGGCCGGGCCCGCGTCAGACAACAGCGTTCGAGTACCGGCGTTCAGCTCAGCCCCACGAACTGAGACAACGGGAAGGGTCTCTAAACCGGCATCACCAGAGACACAAACGCTGCCCAGCTGCACCCCGTGGTGAAACAGCAGCTCTGCTGGGATCCCCGCAGAGAGAAACTGCCCTGTGGGTTCTCTCTGGAGTTCGTCCTTCTGTTCTTCGAGGCTTCCCTCTGCCTTACGTGACTCGGGTGAGAGGCCCATGCCCTTAAAGTCTGCCTCGGTTCCATTACACTTACCTCCATTAAGTAAGAATGCTGTGGGACGAGGTAGAAGCAAATGGGAGAGGACAGCCCTACGGAGCTCTTTTTCATGGGTGAGATGTGATGTGCAGGTAGGAGATGGCATGAGAGGAGGGGACTGAGTATGACAGCAGAGATAAAGCCAAAACAGTGCTCATCTTCACTAGCTCGAGCCCACACTCAGAGTATTGCAAACCATATCATCCTGTCTTTGGATCTGCCCACTTCAAACAGAAGTCATTCTTACCACCTCGCAGAAGCATCAGCAGCTAGTGCTAGCGATGAGGCAGCCGCCTAGGGTACAATTTTAAAATGAGTACGGACTGGAAAGTGGGCTGGAAGCTGAACCAGGCTGGCAAATGCGTTAGCTCGTGGCAATGCTTCTGTCCATCCCTAAGAATCCATCCCTGCCACGGATCGGTATCTGCTCTCATTCTTATTTGGCGTCAAGTAGGTTAAATCGAAAAGCCCCTTCAGTGCAGGGGTGATGAGAAAGCAAGGGAAGGTTTATCTGCTCCAGCTCCTGATATTCTTCCCCCTGCTTTTGTCGGCACTGATCAGAGAGGACAGCACGTTCCACCAGCACTGAGTCACGTTTAAGGAAAGCGCTCGTTTGCTTCTGGAGCGTGCGCCGCGATCCCTGCTGGGACACAGCCCCGATCCCTGCTGGGACACAGCCCCCGATCCCTGCTGGGACACAACCCCCGATCCCTGCTGGGACACAACCCCCGATCCCTGCGGGGACACCCCCCGATCC
>VWZW01006795.1:0-30595 GCA_013397115.1 Edolisoma coerulescens | reverse complement strand
GAACACCCCCGATCCCTGCTTGGGACACAGCCCCGATCCCTGCTGGGACACAGCCCCGATCCCTGCGGGGACACAGCCCCGATCCCTGCGGGGACACAGCCCCGATCCCTGCGGGGATGCGATCCCTGCTGTCGCACACTCTGTGATTCAGCTGATCACTGTTAGGAGCACAGACAGCTCTTTGTGTCCTCTCTCCACACTTAATAATGGCCTCCTTGGATGATTCATCTCAAACAGCCCCCATGACCTGTGTGTTGGTTAATAGATGGAAGGAAACCAGTAAAATGCAAAACATTTATTCGAGTGTGTTGTACAAAAAGTTTCCAGTCATAAAATGTATATTACAAATCATTGAAAAAGACAAGACATTTGGCATGCATATTCTAAAAAGAAAAAAACAAACCACTTTGAAATGATAAAGTCTAGGTCACGATGTAGTTTTTCTGAGTTTCAAGTGAACATTTTTATCATTTTGTCTTTGTGTTTCTGTTACCAACCTTTTTCATAATTCCCTGTTTAAAAAACTTGAACCTTCAAAAAACTCATCTGCAGCAGCTGACTAGAGGTGGTTACTGCAGTGCCCTCAAGCCAGACCTGTCTAAATCAAAATTTTGTTAAAAAATTAAAAAATAAAAATCACAATTCAAGTCACAAGGCATTGCTGCTACGAAAATAAGAGATCAACTGTATTTTGTGCCCAAATGGAAAGCATTTTGGCTTAAACTTGCTCAAAAGAGATTATTGCTTGTAATTTTAGTGTAATGATTTGGGTAGCTGAATATACAGTAACATCTGCCTTACCAAGATGGACTCATCACTTCAGTAATAGCTAACTAGAAAATCTGGAAATTCAATAAACCACATCTTATTTTCTGGAACTCCAAGTCAATTCACTGCTTGTGCTATTCTGAATGGAGGCTTTGAATATGGAGCATCCTTTTCACTCTAGACCTTAGCATTTCAAGAAAGGCATTATGTTTACAAATAATAATTGCATGTAAATATGGTCTTGTATAAAAAAACCAACAAACACCTTTAAATAATTTTAAACTGGTTTAAAGCTAAGCATATTGAAGGGCAAATAAAAATTCTGTTTCCCAGGCCATTTTAAATGAGAAAACAATCTCTCCAATATAATTTGTCCCAACATTCAGCTAAAACAGTGCTTTGAAAAATGCAATCACTATCTCACCTTCCGCTCACTGGTTCACAAGGCTTTGCTCACACAGAGTTTGGACCCAACAGTGTCAATAAAATGCAGGATCAAATATGGATATACCTTTGTTTAGAGATAAGACTTTCAAAAGAAGATACAGAAAGAAGAGAGAATGGTTCAACAGTGAAGACAGAAGTGGCTACAAGAGATCTAGAACATACAGCATGCATGTTTTCCTACAGCATCAAAACCTTTCTGATGCACATAAAATTAACAGACTCTCCAACGTCCCGGGGTGCAGAGAGGATTTTTATAGGTCTCTTCTAACTTGCAACCTCTGTTCAAGGTTGCAGTTAAAGGGCCTTTATACAGGATGACCATTAAAAAAGAAAAAAAAAGGTGTATAAAACCCAGTAAGATCCCTGAACGGAACATGAAGTGTCCCACTGCTCGAGGACAGACACCACACGTGGTGATCTCCTTTCACAGTACAGTACTGCTTCACCCTGCAGTACAATTCCCACACTACTGCCAGCTTGCACACATGCTCAGCTGGCTTTTACATCACAGGAAGCAGATATGTATATTCTTCCTGAGAGTTTTGGTTCCTGCTACAAACACAGACTATGCAGCCAACTCCCCATCTAATGGCAACACAGAGCTGAAGCCAAGTGAGCAACACGTCAGTGCAAACGATGGGTTCTGTCAGAGCCAAGCTGGAGCCCCGTGGAGGCATAAAGAGACCTGCTGGGAAATGGAGCTGTGAAGCAACAAGGGAAACTGGAAATACAGCTGTGCAGCAGCAAAGGAATCACAGGAAATACGGATGTGCAGGAACAATGGAATCCCAGCCACTCCACTCCTTGGAGTCACTGCAATGCAACAGTTAAGGAACAAATGCAGAAGCAAGGGAGGCAAAAGTGGCATGAAATGCCAGGGACTCTGAGGCTACACCTCGCTCCAGAAGACACCACATTCCTGACAGGTCTGCAGATGGATGGACTTATTCTGAGACAAGTATTTTAACGTGGCATGAGCTTAGGAGAAGGCAGGATGCCTTTATTGTATTTTATATGATATTCTGTTATGATCTACACATAGGAAAAACTACTTACTATTTCATCCAGAATAAGGTTATATTTCTGGAGTAAGAACATCCATATGGATAGTTATCCTCAAATAACTACTCTGATAAAAGCTTCAATTCCCTCATTAGGGACACCTTAAAATAATTTTTCTCCAGACAAGTCAAATCTATTTCTCCTTCAAGTTTTATGCCAGGTATCAGCACTGGAGTAGAACTGCTGTCCGTGCTCTAATTTTGTCAAGACTGGTTCATATAGAGGATCAAAGAGAAAAAGGGGGAAAGGCAACACTGGATTTCATTTGGACAAAAAGCTTTAAATATCCTGAAAATGGAAAGAAATCCTTGAAAGATGGAAAAAAAAGAAACAATGCTTTTTGGGCTGGTAAAGCCACAAAACTGCCTCCCAGTCTGGGCGGGACAGCGCTGTCAGACTGAAGCTCAGCATCAAAAGCAAGAGGCCAGGACGGTGGCTGGAGAAGGCGACACACAAAAAAGAAAGTACATGGAATACAGTAGTTCTTCTGTGTCTTGTAATTTACAGCCAGGAGTTATTTATCATATTTTTAGGAGCCTGTTAAAAAGCACTGTGGTAACAGAATCATCCACACTCAGACCATTGGCTTTTCCCACGGTGTCAATCACAGGTTTATTTGACCTGTATATACCTAAACATGGTCCTGAAGAATCAAATAAACTGTTTCCAAAGTTGAAGGACACAGTTCCAGTTCTAAGGATAAATTCTGCAGACTGTTACTCAAGGGCACAGTGCTCATAACAAGAGATCTGCCAAGCACCAGTTCCTAAAGCTACAAGAAGACACATTCTCCATACAGTAGCTGTTAAGAAAATTATGGCTCAGGTAGCAAGAGGTTTTTCTTCATTCAAGCTGCCTTTCTGAGGCCATTCTTTACAGGAAACAAACAAAAAACCACAGAAAAAAATGCAAATTAACTACACGTTCATTGCTTTAGTATTTAAGATCACAAAATAATCTTAAATTTACAGGACAATCTTAAAGGAATAAGCAGTCTGAAAACTGGCCCATGTAAAAAAAATAAATATAGATCTTCAGGGAAAAAGCAAAAAGCCCTCAAACACTATGTCAGTATATTATAGAAGCTGTGGGTCAGAAAGGGAAATGGTGTCCAGTGGTTGGAAGGTGTGTTGCAAAAATAAATGTACATTGATTGCATTCATTTGCATAACAATGAATTTAGAAAAGGTAATTGTTACAGTATGTCTGAGAAACATAATTTCACTAGATACATCTTAAGAGAGAGAGACATGATTTACTACATATTTAACCTTCTACTCAAGCAGAGTGGGAAAATTACATTAGAAAGATGGCCAAGTACATCAATGCAGTTATTCCATCAGCCCAAACAGCCAAATCTTCATCCTGTTTTTTTGTAATGGGTCTTCTGATAATGGATAAAATTCTAAATGTCTATTTGCTTAACTTCAGCAACTCAGTCATCCCATTCAAATAGATAAAAGTAGCATCTTTGATTTATTTTTAAATGGTAAAATAAATCCTGAAGCTCAAAGCCCCTTTTGTTCCCACCCTGCTTGCATAACAAAGCCATCAGTCAGAGCCACTAAACTGACTTTCTAGGTTATATCTGTCAGTCACAATACCGTTCAGAGAACATAATGTCCGAAAGCCACCGAAAACATCCAAACCTTGTCACTTGTCTGATGAGTCTGAACTATTTGAACGACAAGATCAGAGTTCAAGAGTGCAGGTAAAAACAGGATTCTATGCTGGAATCAAAGGGTATCCAAATTTTGTATCCAAACTAGTAGTTGAAAAAACATTTGCATTTTTGGAGCAGTCAAGTATTTTTCCTCGTGCTCAAAGATGAACACTAACCCTTATGGGACTCAGAGTTATCTCCACAGAAATGCAGCAGCAGAAACTTTAAGCTAAATGGACACTGTCAGATAAAAAAATGCATCTTATTAAAATAAAAATCACCTGCTGCCCGTACAACACATTTTTTATAAAAAACATTATTCTCCCTTCACTCCTTGTTAGACTTTGCCTCAAGCACTTGAACGCTGCGTCGTTGATGTCCTTAACAGAGGCAGCTCCTTTGAACTGTTTAAAAGTCATTAAACTATTTCTGCTCTACTTTGCAAATATTGCTCCTTAGGATATCTGACAACGCCCCTTTGAACACAAGGGAAGTATGAATAAGCTGTATCTAGCTCTGATTAACCAAGTCAACATTTACATGGGATAACCTTTAAAATCTCCAATATTTATCATTGCCAGAAGTATAAATATGTTTTACTTCTAAAATCTTAATCAAATATCTTTAAAGCTGAATATGTCAAAAGGATTAAATAATAAATACTGAATATCACAATTTGTGTCCATCATTTAACTTGTGACAATGGCAAAATCCCCTAAAAATCAAACACTTCCAACTCTGGGTTTGACACTTCCAACTTAGGATGGTGTGTATATTCAGGAAGCAGAACCCACCATTCTCCATCTTCTGAAATGATGACACGGAGCTCAGGTGAGACAGCCCCAGATGTTTTACCATTAGGCTGTCAAACCTCGGAGAAAGACATGATGGCAAGGTCCTGAGTCAAAAATGCCTACAATGAAGCTGCCCTGTGTCACTGCAATTGTGGAGCAGCACTTTGAATGAATCTGGGGTCTAATTTTCCTAAGCTGGGAATTGCTGAGGATACCAGGCAAAATACCAGCATTTCTACAACTGTGGAATCTCTCCCAGGGCCCTGCAGATGAACACACTTCATTAAACTTCTTTTCTGGGGGTATTATACTGGTTATATATGCAATTATCGATTTACCGTACACTCAAGGAGTCTCATCTCATTTTAGCTAAAAATCTCTTTTCTGCTTTAGGTTTCTATGTAAGACTTTAAACTCTGTATGGGGAAAATATTGTATTCCAATATAGTGTTTCAACAAAGAGGGAAAAATAAAGAAATCTATTAAAAATTCTGGCAGTTTTGTTCAGTAAAGTTTTTTTTTTTGAATTTTTTTTTATAAAAATGTATCAAGGAGTAAACTTCAAAGAAATCAGGTGATGCATATAAAAATAGTTTTCAGTGGCTCTGGAAGGAAAAAATAGCAAAAATAAAAGGAAATAAATGAAGGGGAAAAAGCGCAAATAATAGTTTGTTTCTTCTTTTTTCACATCACTGAGCATCCTCTAGAGGTTGTTCTGGGATCCCCCTAAAATAAGATAGGCAGAGTTGAATTCAGTTCTTACCAGCTATTCAGGTTGCAAGCCTAGACTGGTTATCATCTCAGTTGTCAAAAGCCCTTTTTTAGTAGTTTAGTTACATTAAGGGAACATCACTACCCCAGAGGAGTAGAGCACGTGCCCCGCTCTGCTGCCAGGACTGACACTGCTGCTCTGGCTGTGCTTTCCTGCAATGGGTTGACTGGCTGGTCTCCGTATTTCCAACAGGGATACGGATGACAAATTAAATTGTCATGTCATGAGCTCGAGACCAGCAAGTTCCTTTATTTCAAATGCTGATTCCATTTGAGAGAGATCTCTGCTGCATAGCTGCTTTTTTGGGTAAGAAAAATGAGTTGCTTTATACTACAAATACACTGCTCAATCTCTTTGGGACCAAAAAAGCTTTGAGAACTCACCTGCAAACCTGCACAGAATGGGTTCTTTGTGAAAAGAGCTACTAATGGCCATTGATCAGAGGAATAAATCATTTGAATTTCAAATTTAAAATATTTTCTGGTACCTTTCTCCTATATATCTTTCTCCTTTTTTTGCTCTGTCAACTCCTGGTTGCTTATTTCACATTATTAAACTAAGGGTTATCAAAACTTACAGGTGGTGCTATTAAGAAAAACAAGTTTATTTCAGGTGTAGAAGATACACTGTATCAGAAAATAAATCAATAAGCTGAAGCTTGCAGCAAGAGATGTACCCCCCATTCCTGGTTTTCAGTGGTTACCTGGTAATATTCTGCTTCCAGCAAGAATGTCCCAGCTCTGTTGTACAGAGCAGCAGATACTGAACAGGAGGAACACTGCCTGCTAATGCTGCAAATGTGTGATCTGAAGCACAGACACCCTGAGCTGGCATCAGCCACTGCCTGAGCTGTGCCAGGATGGATCCCAGCAGTAATTCCTGGCAGCACCGCTCACATCGTCCTCTCTCTGTGCACTGCAACGCTGCAAGCAACCATTGGAAGAAAGGACCAGGAAGCTCAGAGCTGACAAAAGTTGAAGGGGACCCCCCCTAAATCTTATGCCTGATTGATCCAACTAATGAGGCACAAGTGAAACATCTTGTCTGCATCTGATTACCTGTTGGTTGAAAAGGTCTTCTTCTCCATATTCTGCTTCGTCTTCTTCCTCTTCATTCTCTCGCATGACTACTGATTTAGTAACACTTCTCACTGCAACTTCCTACACAAAATAACAGATAAGGAGATGGCTAGGAGTCTTTATCTATCCGTTAAGTTTTTGCTATACCATCAATATAACATCCTTATTAAATTTTGGAGAGTTTAAAGCAACTTGACCTAGATTTAACACTAGCTGTGCAAGCAAATACTGGTAATATCCTGCAAACCACAACATCATTCCTATTTCTGTGCACTAAAAGGCATGGTAATGTAATTCAGCCACTTGAGTTTTCTTCCATTACCCTGGGATTTAAGAGGAAGAAGACATGTTTCAGGTGATCAGTAGTGAGTTTTACACAAGGTCACAGCAGACACAGGTAGGGGCTGTCTGTAATGTGAGAAACTAAACTTTCTCGGTATGATTACACAACATTAAGAATATTCCCAATTTCTAATAAATATTCAATATCAATTGCATATATTGGTTATCAGCATGGTCTTACAAGCCAGGCACTAAAGAGAATTCTAGAACCCCAGGAAGCTTCCTTTATTACTAAATTATTTTTAACACTTCTAAATAGTAAGACATTCTTCTGCCTACTTGCACCATGGAAATCACAGGTGAAAATCTCTAGTCGTGGAAAAAGTTGCCCTTAACATGCACTCCTAAGCAGGGACGCTAAAGGTAACCATAGTAAAAACAGACATGAATTTGAAATTTTTTCAGATACTAGTTTGACCACACAGTTTGAATACTGAATGTTAGCTTTCTATTTGTACAAATTACCCCCACTCCTACCTCATCCTGCACACAAAGTTCTTCCAGAAAACTGCCAGTGAGAAAGGCAACAACACAAATACTGATACAACTGTGGTCTGTTTCCTTTTCCTACTGCTACCAGATTGCTGGGATAATGGCATGGTTATGAGTAACAGCCAAGGCACAATTCTCCCTTGCAAAAGTCATCTGCAGGGATAGTTTTAAAAAAATTAACTGCGGGCAGATGTAGGACAATGCAGAGTGCTCAGGAATGTCTGCCCAATGAGAACTTATGATACGCTTCTCACACGGGAAGGACAACTATCTTCCTACATTTACATTGCACCTCAGAACATCACAGGGACTACATAACGGAACTTGGAATTGCCAGGAATGCTTCTTTTCTTTGTCTCTTCTGAAAGCACATACTGAAATTCCAAACAAATTCTCTACTAGCAGCATATTCTTCTAAAATAGGAAAAAAGTGTCTATGGGCATAATCATGATGATCACAGTTTTCAAAAATATCCCAAAAATGTCAGAGATATGTACAGACTTAATTATTTCAGTGTTATAAACTGTCATATTAGAAGACAATAGGGGAGATCTTACAGTCAGGATTTTGTCATTGTGTCATGTCACCCCATCCTCAAATTAAGAGTCTGGGAGATACCCAGCCCGTGGACACGACCTACCTCTCCTTCAGAGTTCACGAGGTAAGTGCGGATATTTCCACCAGTGCCCCAGCTGCCTTGATTCTTCCACACGAGAACAGAAGGGGGGCTATGAGACACACCTGCATCTGCTCCCCAGATCTAGGGAGAACGACAACCTGTAATTAGCTGTTTATCCAATTTTTTCTTTTAAATATAAATATCCCCCTAATTCTCCTATTTCTCTCTACATACTAGTTTTTTTTTCTGAATTCCAATGGCAGTTTAACCCTACTTTTAAGTACACTATTACTTTTAGTACGGTATTAAAAAAAAATCTAATATTGCAGTCATCAATTCTTTTCTGAACAAATTTCTTCTGCCACTGTCTCAATAACCATACTGTATGGAGCCAAGGCAAAAAGCAGCAGGTAGTGTATCAGCTTAATCTTTTATATGTATCTGAACAATTGATACTTAAGTAGAAATAGCTGCAAGTTATTAAAAGATACATTTATTTCTTCTTAAAAGAATACGTTGCAGACTGAAAATAAAATGTAAAATTATTGAAAAGCAGCTGTTCTACTACAGTCAATGCTGAGAATGTCCAGTCTCAGCTACAGTCTACTAGTCTGGATGAATGCTCTGAACTGTTCCCATTTCTTTAAGTAGTTGAGCAGGATTAGGGTTCCAAACTTGGGCAAAGGTGTTTGGAAACAAATAGTCCTTGATCAATCCGCCAAAATACCTTTTTCTTCAACTTTCTCTGCGCCCAAAAAAATGGTCTTAAATACTTCAGTACTAATATAGAAATTCATTTTTTGTTCTGCATTTTTATAACTGAAATCCTGCTCCTCTAAAGTGAGATCCGTAAGTTATACACCGAACCCAAAAGTTATACACCGAATCAGGCTGTACCAAACTTCAAGATTTCCAATTGCCACAGCATCAACAGAAGAATACGTTGTTGACATACTGTAAATACAACTTACTGTAACAGTCTGCCCAGCTCTGAGGACATACTTAGGTGTAAATTTGTAAGCAATTTCTTCTCCATCTCCAATTTGTCTTTTCAGTCTCCAGTTACCCAAAGACTGATCCTAATGGAGAGAGTCAGAAAGTTATTCAGAGTGAACAAAAACAGAACAAACAGGCACCAGAGTCTAGGTCTTCTTTATTAAAATAATGGGAATATAAATTTATTTATATGGTTGTTAGAAATTCACATTCTACCTTGAAAGTATTTGCTTATATCCAGTTAGAGTCCAAAGTGTAAATCCCATAAGGTCATTCAGCAAAAATTTCAAAAGACATCCATTTCACACATCAAAGTTCTGCTAGACAGCAGGGTGTTTCTGTAAGCAATGTCCCAGCACACATTCACACATTTGGGACACAAATTGTGTTCTCTTCCTGTAGCAAACATTACACTCATGTTAGCCCACCATTATGTTCAACTTTTCAAAGCCCCCATCAATTCCTGGAGGATGCTGCACCTTGAGGTGCTGCTCCTGCTCTCCACATGGCTGCACCTACTCATGCTGCAAAGGGCTGTGTAACAACTCAGTTTAGCTCCTCCTTGTTTTCTATGAGATCTGCTGATGCTCACCTTCTCCGAGTTGTTCTTAAGCTGAACATATTTGCCCTCCAGGTCTATCTCTTCTATGCTGATACTTCCTGTAGCTGAAGCTTGCTGGGACATTTGAAAACTACTGCTGCTGCTGCTGCCACTGATACTTCCAGTGCCGATCCCACTTGTTCCACTGCCGGAAAGCTCCTCTGCTTCAATACGTTTTCTCTTGCCTCGGGAAGAGCGAACAAGTGAAGTGCTGCTGCTGCTGCTGGAGGTAGCCCGAGAGACTGTGACACGGGAGGAGGGACTTGGAGAGAGCTTCAACCTTAACACAACCAAGAATGCATTTTAATTAACTCATCTGGAGAACCACAGACAAAGCTACAATACCCTCAAGTACGCAGACTGTAAGGTGCTCCGAGGCTGACAGCAGCCTCGCTCTGTATGTCAAGAGGACTGCACACATGAGGAGGAGGGGGCTACCCCATCCCTGAGGAATGTTCGGGCAGTATGACCATGTGACACAGAAAGCAGTGCTGCTGAGAGCAACACAGATCACTTAACCCCTCCTTCCAGTACAGCTACTACTAAACACACTATTCTCGGGCCCCATGATTTAAAACCACAGAAGTACAAGCACTTAAGTAAAAAGATGATATGAAGACCAAGCATAGAATGATATATTCCACTGTACTCCAAGAGCATTATAAAAACCCAAAATAAAGACAGTGTTCAGTTGAGAACAAGTGTTCCATACAAGTATTCCAGGCAACACATTGTGGTGTGAAGCCAATATAACTTCAGTGAAAGGAAATCTGGGCATTCCTGCTCAAGTGGTAAAAAAATAAGTGCAAGAAATGAAAACAACACCTGTAAGTCCTTAGAAAAGAAAGTGGAATCTGTACGTACCTTTCCTCTTCTCCTTCCAGGAGTTTTCGGTAAGCACTGATCTCCATGTCCAGCGCTAATTTAACATCAAGCAGTTCTTGGTACTCCGTAAGCTGAAGCTGCATCTGGTCCCTCATGTCTGTCATTTCCCTCTCCTTTGCATCCAGCATCTTCCTAAACTTCTCCCGCTCACCAGCCATCATTTCCTCCAGCTCCCGAATGCGATCTTCTGCCGCACTGGCCTAGGCACACAGCACAAGAAAACGCCCACTTGGCATCCAGGCAGGTCCACTCAACAAGTTAAAACCCTTCTCCCTCCCAAATGAACATAATGAAGATTTCTCTATGTAAAATTCAGAAAATATGAAAGGTCAGAAATGTTAATATATTCACACAAAACAGCTGTGTGTTTGAGATGAAAGCAAATTTAGTCCCTTTACCTGTTTCTGAAGACCAGAAAGCTGGTAGCTGAGAGCTTCTATCCTCATGCGAGCTTCCTTCAGCTCCTCTCGAGCTGCACCAGCAGCTTTGTCATTTTGGTCAGAGGACAATTTGGCATTCTCCAGCTGGAAAGAAAGTTTTATACAGCTCACTTGTATGGAGTTAGAAATCCTGCAATATCCTTTTTGTAAAAAAATAGCAACTGTTTAGTTTTAAAAATTGTAAATGATCTGGTTAAGTTTAGGATAAGAACTGCATAACATTAAGGAATACCCTAAGGACCAGGAAAATCTATTTCACATCTGTTCCTATAGGATTTGCTTATGCTGTTAAAAAAATACTCTATTAGCCCTTCCATTATACAAGCAACCTTAGCTTCTAAAAAACTGACCACGTGCTCTGCTTGTTTGTCCTAAGGCAAATCACACTGGGTGACAGCAAAGGCTGCCTACCTAACTCATGTCCTGGTCCAACAGTTCCCTGGATGCCCAGAGACTAACTCAATAAAATATTCCATGGCTGTTATGTCTCTGCTGGCCATTTGCAACCCAGGGACTTCCTAAGCCAGAGACAATATTTTGCTGCTTACTACCTCTCAGTGGATTTCTCAGGCAGGAATTTGTCTCTGCTTTTTGAATTTTTGGGGCAAAGAATTTAGCTCTACATTAAAGAACAATCCTTTTTGTTTCTTCTCAATCTGCCACTGGACATTCACTGTCCCTGCTCCTACTGAAAAAATAATAAACAATCACTCCTCATTCACCTTCCCCCATGCCATTTCTCCTTTTACAGACATCCACTGTATCTTCCACTTCTCTCAATTGCATCTCTTTTCCAGGTGAAGTTTTACATAAAATTTTCTCATGCTTGACTTGTTTCCCACTCTAAATTGTCTTTGTCAGTTTGCTCTGTATTACTCTGTAGTACCTTTGCAAGAAGGAATAAAACTATCCATGGCACTCCAGATGACATCCTGTCCCAGAGGCGAAACAATGGGTTTGGTTTTATTCTCTTTCCCTAATAGTTGCCAATATATGATTTGTTTTTAAGTTTTGTTAAATTCACCTAGTGAACAAGCTTCATTTCTAGTGGTTAATTTTAACCAAAACAGAGAGAGCAAAACCAGAACTGTTACATGGCAAGTTTCATGAAAGCAGAGAGCTGGAAAAAGTATCCTTTGCATGCCTTGCAGCTGGACTTCAGCAATTTTGCCACACCATGGAATCCACTCAAAAACGAAACCGATCCAATTCTAGGAATAGTTACAGGCAAAAGGTGTTCTTTAGCCACACAGCACAAAGCCTTATAAAATCTATCTTCATTAGCTCTGCTGTTCACTAGGTTCTGAGCAGCACACAGAGCCTTCTTTAGGCTACAGATTTTGAAGGAACTTCACCTACACACTCCATTACTTCTTGTAAAGTTTAAAATTAAAAAGTATTTGAAGTCTGACAACCATTCACTACTTTATACTCATGCTGGCATAGTGCCAAATACTCAGAATTTCTACTGCTTATTATCACAGATCATGATGATCTTTCTTAGAAGCCCTTTTTAAGTATTCAAAAGTCACAATAAGGTCTCCCTGAAGAGTTCTCCTGTCCAGGTTGAACACTCCATCTCTCTCAGCTCTCTCCACAATAGAGGTGCTCCAGTCCTCGGAGCCTCAGAGAACTCTATTATTTCATGGCCTCCTCTGGACTTTCTGCAGCAGCTCCACACCTGTCCTGTGCAAGAAGTGAGTTTTTACCCAAGACCGTCTCATCCTGGAGCTGCTCAGTAGCTACACCTAATGATTTGCTTTGACATTATATTCCTTCCCAGCTTTGGCTCTCCAACAGGGACCCATCTTTGTTCAGAAATCACAGAATGAAGTTCACAGCTAAACCCCTTTCCCTTCATATTCCAACTTCATCCATAACAACCACCTTTTATGCAGGGAAAAAGCAGCTTAATTTGTTCATTCTTCTATTCAAAGCTTGTCACTTTTTCATTCTCTAAGCCTGTATATTGCAACCTTTTTTTAAAATTTTTTTTTCTACTAAGCATCTTCTATCTTGGATCCCCTTCAGACTGTGACAAGTCAATCCACATAGCTCCTTGTATAAAGTATTACATGTTCCAGCGTTCCGTGAATAATTCCAACACTGCCAACTGTACTTAATTTTGGGGTCTTAGTATCTATTATCTATAGCGTTGCTGCTGTAAGTAATAGTTAAATATTTAGATCAGTGTTTCTCAAGCCAAATCATCAACCCAAAGAATTCAAAGGGAGTCTCAGTGAAGGGTGGAGGAGAACAATGTTAGCAGTACCATCATTCTTCCAGCAGGAGAGAACAGAAAGTGGCTGTAACTATTGATGAGTATTTTCAACAGCCAGAATTGCCACAATGGGGCTCTGAGCAACCTGGTCTAGTTTAAGATGTTCCTGTTCAAGGCAGGGGGCTGGACTAGATGGCCTTTAAAGGTCCCTTCCAGCCCAAACCACTCTACAATTCTATGATTTCCAAATTATATACCATGGTTTTCATCACCAAAGCTGGTCAAGAAAGGTCTGATATCTTGCCTGAAGTTTCTCTGTCACCAAAGAAATCATGGCTGCATCTAGTAATTTTGCAGTCCAGAACTAACTTAGACCATTGAAATGTGGCCAGGCTTAGACATATTTAAAAGTGTATTGGCATGATTAAGAGCACTGCAAAGACCACAGTAAGAGCGAAGTGACAATGCACCCTAAGACAAGAAGGCCCTTCCAGTGTATCTATATTAGTTTGCAAGCTCACTGCATCCAAGCAAAAGCCCATACTGAAACACACCCACTCCCAAGCTCTCCAATCCCCCTCCAGCTTCTTATGCACAACATATTGCACATGTTGCAAGTCTTCCCTACCCCCTCCACTTGTGAGGAACAACTGGATCTACTGACGTAAGAAAAGAACCCTTATAGCAGAAGACATTGTCTAAACAGCTACTGAGTGACATCCACTGCTCCCACTGTGTCTTCTGCAGAGACCAAAAACAGCTCCACATGTTTTCTCACTAACTGACCTCTCTTGGCTGAAGCTATTGCTTGCTATTACCTCTGGCTATACCCTCCCTGGAAATGCACCAGCACACAAGTCCCAGGGAAGGCATTTGAACACTGGGACCAAACTTCCTCAAATTATAGTTACTGGTCTCCTTAAGAGCAGCAGAACTGGTAGAAGTGGTTTTTATCTCACAAACTGGGCTTCCAGTCTGACAGTGCTGTGGACAGCAGTTCTTACCTTAGCCTGATAGGTCTGCTCCAGCTCCATCTTATACAGTTTGACTTGTTCATCATGTTGATTTCGCAGATCCTCCAGAGCCTGAGTCATTTTGGATTCATACTCCTGCTGGCGGCTTGTGTCCACCTCGATCAAACGATGTTCGTGTCGTTTTCTTGTTTCCCTTATTTCCTACACAGACACAAAAGAAGAGGGACAAATTCCCACACTAAGGCAAACAGTACAAGCAGTTACATTCAGACAACAATTAACTACTGCAGTACTATTTAGTATAATGGAGCTACAGTACTACAAGCATTTAAGCCTGGGAACTGCCGCATGCACTAACAGATTCAAGTTACTGTTCTCATTTGTCAGGATGTAATTCTTAAAAGTGATCCAACTGAAAACCAGCTTCAAAAACAGCCATATACTGTCTAAGTAAGGAACTGGTTTATGCTACAAAAGTCAAAATGGGGGAAGGGAGGTGAAGAAACCATCAATTTCTACATAGCAAAGAAATTCCGTGTGCTGCACCACAAACTCTGTCCTTCTCAAAATACATCCTAACATTACAAAAGCGGTCTACAAGGAGTCAGATGAAAATGAACACCTTTTGTGAACATTATTTATATTAAAAAAAATCATTATGGAGAAAAAATGCATCTTCAAATTTCACTCTTAAGCACATGCTGATCTCATCTATTTTCCATATACTTCTCATTAGATTTTGATTAGAGTATTAATAAAGCAGCAACCCAAGCAATCCTGAAAACATAATTTTTATGATCAGAGTTTGTACTAACAAATTTTCATTTTTAGAAATGCGTGAGTTTTCTGTGTCTAAGAACACTGGTTCCAAACTAGTAAGGTAAGGCTTACTCATGTACTTATTCATGCAGAGACCTGGCCAGGGCTGAATGTGTGGTATGAGAAAAACAATTTCTTCCTTCAGGGCAGGACAAACAACCAAGGAGTGGTTCTGAGTACTGGGAGGAGGCCTGAAGTTAGCAGCAGGGCCGTGAGGAACAACAGCAAGTGAAGCAAGGCTCAATTTTGCCAGACTGGAGTCATAACAGACTAACACAAATTCAAAGCAACTTTACTAGATGTTTTCCAGAAATGCTCTACATCTAAAAATAGATCCCCAGAAACAAGTCCTTTTACTGGCAGCAATGTGCTCTGAAATGATACGGAAGAAGCTTTCCCTTCTGTGGTTAATTTTTACACCAAGAAAACTAGCAAGCAGCAGTCTCTCAGTAACTGTAGGGAATGACAGCTCAGAAGCTGAAGGAATGTCTTGGGGGACTACAAAGGATCAGGTGAAGGGCTGAGCTGATCCAGCAGTTCAACACCACTAGAATAAGCAGGCCTCACTTGCCACACTCCCAATCATCATGTCTCAATTCCAACGGAGATTTGGACCCTTCAGTGAACCAAATCGATTCACTAAAGTAAAGGAAATCAATTTCTTTATTGCTTTGTGTGTTGAATTGGTGCATACAAGAATCAAAGAGCTTCAGGGGTGGCTAAAGAACACTCACCCTTGAGCACAGCAAGCTTTAGTATTAGCTTCTGCTGTCTCATTTAGCTCCACCTTCAGTCAATAGTGACACATTCTCCCCAAGAAGAAAAGTTATTTTAAGGTCTTACAACCAAACAAGGGTCTGTCACTGCAGTCAGTGTACCAATCCAACCACTCCAGGGGCATGGAAGTGAGACAAAGGTCAGTACATCTCAGGGTGATCTCCTTGGTTGGTTTCTTTGCCCTGCTCCAGCCCCTGTCCCCTGTCCTTAGCCACACAGCCCTGTCCCATTCCTTAAACCAGCCTGAGCACTCATCTGGATTCTGTGGTAAAACATAACTCAGCCACTAAGCTGTCAAAAATTAAACTCAACCAAAAAAACTTAAGTATCTTCCCAGTTAATCTGGTTGCAATGGTTTGGTGCACGGTGAGCCAAGCACACCTAGAGTAGGTGAGACGAACGGCAGAAGCATGCTCAGCAGCCACTCATTGGATGAGCTTGCAGAACCACCAAAGATGGAATAAACAGACATAACACTTTGCATCTGGTACAGAGAGAACGCCATGCTTCCCTTTCCCAATTCCCACTATTACAAAAATTTTGGTCTTCACTAGAACCATTCACTTAACAGGCAGAAAACTACCTCTGCAATAAGCAAGGCAGTTGCATACTGCTCTTGTCAATAAAAACAGGTTATAATCAGGTCCAGCAACCAAAGCTGGTGTAAGTAAAGAGCAGGGCCATGCAACCAGGTCCAGAGAGAGGGAACAAGAACAACCCTGGTTCCACAGCAGTCAGTTGGCTCCATGAGTTCACCTGCCCAATACTCTCATCACCTAGCTCTCATACTGACTCCACCACTGATTTACCATGTAAAAAGGTGCAAAACCTTTAACTATTTTATTACTCAACCTATTTATAGGAAGGATAATACTGATTTTCTCTACCTGGACTAGTTAGTAGTTGCTCATAGTCAGTTTGATTAAAAGTTGCATTAACTTTGGACAGTGGCAAGATTACTAGGTTGATAATACCTCCTCAAATACATTCTTCCTGAAATCCAGATCCTCTTGCAAGCTCTGGCACCGATTTTCCAGGTCCACACGCATGAGTGTCTCCTTCTCCAACTGCTTCTTTGCCACAGCATGACCATCTTCAGCCTAGTAAAGAATTTTAAAGATAATTTTGTCTGGATTCCTATCTTCCATCCATAAACATTTTATGGTCTTCATCTGATATCTTTGGACCAGTTATCCACAGTAACAAATCTAATGTCAAGCCACTGATTTAAAGAAAACCAACCCACACCACCACCACCAGAAAGAAACACAATAAATAAATGAAAGCCCCACCAAAAAACCCAAAAAGAACAAGTGTGTGTGTTAAGTGATATTTAAACCAAGCTTACATGCTTGCATATCAGCTACTTAAAATGTAGGATTAGCTCAATACATTCTGATAGAGGAGCCGAGGATTAGTAATTTCTCAAGCACAATACATTGCACTTTCTTTTTCTTGCTAGCATGGTCCCACTGGGTATTCCAGCACAAGTGCAAAATTATGCAGGACCTTACAAAGGACAACATTTGATAACCCAACGTCCCATGAATATAGAAACATCAGAAATTTTAAAATAAAAGCTTCTGACAAGCAAAATGTCTAAAATACTATGTTGCTTTGGTTGTTTTACATAGATTTCTTACAATTTAGTTTTGTATCCAAGAGGGGCAGGCAAGGGTTCAGCAGCAAGCAAAGCGGATCATTGATGTTCAGACTACAAACTAACTGCAAAGAAAAAAGGGAATTTACGCTGCACAACCTGTCTTGTGCTGAAGCAAGAGAGCATTCCCTACCATACCTTAGCAAGCTGGGCACGCAGATCAGCCACCTCTGCTTCCAGACTGCGTTTCTCATTCAGGACTGTATTGAGTTCTGCTTCGCTTCTATGGAAGAGAACTTCCAGATCCTTGATGCGACCCTGAGCCACAGACAAATCTGCATCCTTCTTCTTGTAGCTGGAAAAACAAAAGTACATTATACTTATACGTGGGTGCACACCCATCCTGAGCATGTCCTGGTTACAGCCACAGGTATTTTGTTATCAGACACCTTTTACCAAGCCCAGCTCACCAGTACATGGCTCCTGCAGTAACCTGCAAATGCTGCTGATCATTGACCCGGAACACCCCCAAAATGTGCAGCCAGTACCACATTCTGTAAATGCATGGCATGGTAAAAAACACATCATGGATAGACAAGGGAAAAACAAGAAGGCAACTCTGGCAACCAAGAGATGGTAATACACACAAGGTGTAAACAGTACTTTTTCATCTGGCAGCTACACAACTGATACCTTCTACTCTGGAGTACAGTCCACGAAGCAAAGTACATGCAATGGCCAAAGAGGCCTGAACATCCCCAGGGTTTTATATCTGATGTGGTCAAGCCTATTCCTCATTATGTATTCCCACACAAAGTAGTAAAATAAAATAATCCACTACGGAAATGCGGTCACCTTTCAGGAATAAACCACTATTTCTTCAGCAGTATTCATTATGGGCAAAGCACATCCAAGTGCTTTAAATATCACTATTTGAGCTGCTATATCCAACTTGCAGATATCATCATGGTAATCTTCCTCCTGCCCACCAAGTATTTATCAGTCTTTTCATCTAACATAGCGACTTTCTGCAGCTTTTCTCAGCATGTATCATTATGTTATTAAAAAACTGTTTTGTTATGTGCTGTAATCCTTCCTAGTTGCTGCTTAAGATTGCTCCTCTAGTCTCACACCACACGAGATGCAGGGAACAGTTTTTTAATTTTTTTCTCTTAAGCCATCTCAGACTTAATTTTTCTCCTTTCCTTTCCTCAGAATTCTACAGATCTATAGATCTGTAGTTTGCACCTGTGGTCCATGAGCTGCTTTTAAGAGCCCACAGAAATAACGTTGAAGAGAATTCCTACTACATATAGGCTCTGTATTCAATCTGCATCTCCAAACATGGAAAAAACAATTATGTTTGCAAAGAGAAGAAAAAAAAAGCTGAACACTAAAGGACACTAAAAACATTGCAAGCCACTTTCATTCACATTCTTTTTTTTCACTTATAATTTCAGCCTGGTTTATTGCCTTCATGCAAAAATGTGACAGAGGTTTTACAAAGGTACAACTGCTTTTGGGAGTCTCTGAGATGTTAAAAAGTTCCCAAGAGCAGTCAATGCATCTGGCGAGAAAGAAAAAAAAAGCTGAAAACCACTGCTCTAGATTATACAAACCTTGCTGACCAGCCCAGATCCTGAGGCTTGGTTCCCAAACTCCTCATCACTTGTACTGTCTTCTTGAATTTCTAATTTGCCTGAATTGGCTAGAATTATTTTACAAAAATCCTCCATTATGGGGTATTGGTGTGCCCTACATACAATACATCTTTACATGGTTCAGCATGATGTGAATCTTTTTCTAAGTCAACACCTTTATTTTGTGATGCATTCAGCTTGTGTTTTCTCTCTGCATTTCATGGTGTAGATCTTGGAATTTGTTTCCACTTAACTGTAACCAATTTTTCTTATCATCGGTCCAATCTGTCACTGTGAATTCTGTTCTGCAACATATGTGCAGTGTCTTCAAACTCAGCAGCTTGCTGGAGACATATAGACAAAACATAGCTTCTACTTAAAAGACAGTTATCTAGCAGCAATCAGAAGGTCACAAGTGCTGTATTACACACGTTGTGTTGTAAAACAAGCCACTGTGCCTGTGTCACAACCAAGCAGACCTGGGAGCCTTCCGCCTGTGCGGGACCCAAAGGGCAAATGCCACTTCACTCTGAGCATGAACAGCAGTATGTGCTCACACAGCCTCCTCCTTCCTCCCACCTGCAGAAGCCAGGCAGCAAGTGAGTGCTTCCAGGGATGGGAATGAACAGAAGTGTTTGATGTACAGCTTGACAAAGAACCATAGAGAATTCTTGACACTGATAAGTAACTTCAGCCCCCTCAAGGACACTAAAAACATTGCAAGCCACTTTCATTCACATTCTTTTTTTTCACTTATAATTTCAGCCTGGTTTATTGCCTTCATGCAAAAATGTGACAGAGGTTTTACAAAGGTACAACTGCTTTTGGGAGTCTCTGAGATGTTAAAAAGTTCCCAAGAGCAGTCAATGCATCTGGCAAGATGTGTCAATGCTTCAAGGAACACCACATTAGGGTAACTCTTGAGAGTTCTTTTTTTCCAGGAAGAGCCAAGTTTGCTCAAGGGAAATGTTTCAGTGACCACAGAATTACAGGATTGTTTGGGTTGGAAGGGACCTTAAAGCCCATCTCATTCCACCCCCATCATGCTCCAAGCCCTGTCCAACCTGGCCTTGAACACTTCCAGGGATGTGGCAGCCACAACTGCTCTGGGCACCCTGTGCCAGGCCTCTACCACCCTCACAGGGAAGAATTTGTTCCTAATATCAAATCTAAACCTACCCTCTTTCAGTCTGAAGCCACACCCTGTTGTCCTGTCCCTACATGTGGGGTAGGCAGCAGGCAGAGGAAGCCACAGCATGACATTCACCCCTCTCAGAGCTGGGAGCGTGCAGCTCCAGCAGAAGACTGCTAAAACAAGCAGAAATGATGGCACCTGACAGGTACTGACCTTCACACCTGGCTTGACCTGGGGAAAAGTGACGCTGGTAAAGATACGAACAGACACTTCATGAACACCAGGACAGGAGACTTTCCTTAACCATGCCATCAGAGTTACCTCTGCTATCAATGAATGGACCTTATTCTCTTCACCAGATCTGGTTCAACAGTCTTGTGGGAGGGTGGTGTTCTACCCAAGCAGAAGTGTTGTGCACTTCACCAGTAAATTAACTGTTCCCATCCATACCTCCTCCACTTACCTATCCCCTCCCTCCAGTAGTCAAAAGTTTTGTCAAACAGATGAAGATAAAAACACTAACACTGGAAGCCGTTACACAGCATATAGGATAGAACCATACATACTAAGAATGATATGAGAATGGCTATTTTTACAACAATGTTTTAATTCTAGATTTAAAAATATGTCCCTACTCCTGATACAAACATCTTTAAACTAAAAGTTAAGCTGTTCCTTACATCATATAAGTGGTGTTTGAACACCCTAAAGATATTTAACTTTTTATTAAGTGAAACTACCCAACTGCTTTATGAACCTAGTTATGAACTTGGTTCAAAAAAAAATTTTACATTTGTGAGTTGCATTCAAGGTAGAAACAGTACATACACGTATGTATTGTATATGTCGTAAAATACACAGAATCACAGAGCGGGTTGGATTGGAAGGGACCTTAAATCTCATCTTGTTTCACCCCTCCCATGGGCAGGGACACCTTCCATTACACCAGGCTGGCTCCAAGCCCCATCCACCCTAGCCTTGAACACTTCCACACAGATGGGGCAGCCACAGCTTCTCTCAGGGCAACCAGTGGTTGGATATTATGTTCTTTCCCCAGAGGGTGCTGGGGCACTGAACAGGCTCCCCAGGGAATGGTCATGGCCCCAAAGCTGCCAGAGCTCGAGGAGACTTTGGACAAGACTCTCAGGCATAGGGTAGGATTTTGGGGTGTCTGTGCATGACCAGGAGTCAACTTGATGGTCTTTGTGGGTCCATTCCAGCTCTGGATATTCCATGATTCTATGATTCAGTGCCTCACCACCCTCACACAGTAGAATTTCTTTCCAATATCCCATCTAATGCTGCCCTATGTCAGTATGAAGCCATTCGCCCTTGTCCTACCACTATCTGCCTTGTATAAAGTCTCACTCCATCTCTTGGAGCCCCTTTAGGCACTGGAAGGGGCTCTGAGGTCTCCCTGGAGGCCTTCTCTTCTCCAGGTAAACACCTCCAGCTCTCCCAGCCTGGTTCCAGACCAGAGGGGCTTCAGCCCTCAGAACATCAGAACATGTGGCCTCCTCTGGACTCGCTCCAGCAGGTCCACATTCTTCTGATGTTGGGTCCCCAGAACAGAACACAGTACGCCAGATAGGCTTGAGGGGGCAAATCAGCTCCCTTGACCTGCTGGCCACACTTCTTTTGATGTAGCACAGGATATGATCAGCTTTCAGGGTTGCAAGTGCACATTGTTAGCTCAAATTCAGTTTTTCATCCATCAGTTGGTTCTTCTCAGGGCTGCTCTTGATCCATTCTCCACCCAGCCTGTGTCTGTGATGGGAATGATGCAAAACATATGCAGGACCTTACACTTGGCCTTGTTGAACTTCATAAGGTTCACACAGGCCCACTGCTCCAGCCTGTCCTGATCTCTCTAGATAGCATCCCTTCCCTCCTGTGCATCAACTGCACCACACATGTTTTGGTTGGCTGTTCTTTCTCGTTAGAAGGAAGTGCTTCCTGCCCCTTGCCCCCCTCACCCCCTAGTCTCACGTTCAGTTTCCAGTGGGTACTCTGGAAGTCTTACAGTGATGATGAGCTGGTGGCTCCTGAGATAATAGGAGTGAAATACCTCCAAGAAATTAAGGGGCATTCATCTAAGAAGATGACACAGCTGACAGCCCAGCTGTATCTCTACACCAATGTATGCAGGGTGGGCAACAAACAGGAGGAGCTGGAAGCCACTGTGCTACTGGAAAGCTGCGGCCTAGTTGCCACTGAAACTTGGTGGGATGAATCTCATGACTGGACTTCAATTATCAACAGCTACAGGCTGTCAAGAAGGGACAGGTGAGGAAGGAGGGGTGGAGGGGTTGCCCTCTCCAAGAAGTGGATTGAATGTGAAGGGCTGTCTCTGAAGAACAGCCATGAGCATTTTGAAAGCCTATGGGTAAGAATCAGAGACCGAAGCAACAACGGGAACCCAGGTGTCTACTCCTGGCTGACTGATCAAGTGGAGCCTTTTTGCTCCAGCTACAGGAGGCATTGCACTTGTAGACTCATCCTGCTGTGGGACCTCAACCATCCCAGCATCTGCTGGAAAAGTAGCAGGGCGAGCTGTAGGCAATCCAGGAGGCTGCTGGAAAGCACTGAGGATAGCTTGTTAAGCCAGGTAATAAACGGCTCTACCAGATGGGATGAGACACTGGACCTGATGGCCACCAATACAAGTGAGCCAATCGGTGATGGCAGGACAGGAGGCAGCCTGGGATGCAGTGATCATGCAGACCAGGAGTTTGCAGTCCTGAGAGACATGGGTCAAGTGAAGAGCAATGAAGAAGGAATTTTAGGAAAGCAAACTGCCTACTGTTCAAGGAGTTAGTCAACAGCACCCCCTGGGGAACTGTCCTCAGGGACAAGGGAGAAGATCTTTTAGGAAATTTTCTAGAGCACAAGAGCTCTTGATCCTCAGGACTGGAAGGCAAGAGACCAGCATGGATGAGTTGAGGCCAGCAGGTCAAATTAAAAAGCAAGAGGATAATGCAGAGGCAGTGTTAGTATGGACTGGTATCCTGGCAAGAGTATGGAGACGCTATCTGGTTGTGTAGGGATAGGGTCAGTAAGGCCAAGGTGCAGCTGAACTTGGCAAGGGACACCAAGAATAACAAGAAGAGCTTCCACAGGTATGTTAGTCAGAAAAGGAAGGTCAAAGCAAGTTCGATGAACAAGACTGGCAAAGTGGTAATAACAGACGAGAAGAAGGTTGATGTACTCAACAACTATTTTGCCTCACCCTTCAATGGCAACCTCTCAAGTAGATGGACCACAAAACAGGAATTGGGAAGGCAAAATAGCTCACACTATAAGAGAAAGTCAGGTTTGTGACCACCTGAGAAACCTGAATATACCCAAGTGTGTGGGACCTGACAAGATGCACCCCAGAGTGCTGAAGAATCGGCTGATGTAGCTGCCAAGCCATTCTCCATGACATTTGAAAAGTCATGGCAGTCAGATGAAGGCCCAGGTAAGAGAAAAAAAGGGAAACATTGCACCCATTTTTCAAAAGGGTGGGAAGGAGGACTCTAAGAGTTACTGACCTGTCAGCCACACCTCTGTACCTGGGAACACTGTGGAGCAGATCCTCCCAAAAGCTCTGCTAAGGCACACGGAGCACAGGGAAGTGATTCAAGACATTCAGTACAGCTTCTCCAAGTTCTGCTTGACCAGCCTAGTGGCCTTCCCTTGTCCACTGATGGAGCCACTTCATCGTGGAAGGGCTATGAATATTGTCTGCTGCTGGACTTCTGTAAGGCCTTTGATAAAGGTCCCCCCACAATATCCTTCTCTGATAATTGCACAGGTAAAATTAGACAAAGGCATCAATGAAGAAAAGTAGTGGGCATATGCATAAACAGAAAAGAATTTGAAAATTCAGAGTCAATTTGGCTTTTGTAAAGGAAGGCAAGGAGCTTAAGCAGGGGTAGGAACTCTGCACAGAAGGGCTCTGAGAGGGCCTTACTTCACCTCTGCCCAAAGAGGCCACAGCAAATCTGGTTACCACAAAACACTTCTGAGTTCTGTAGCACTCCTGCCACTCGCTAGAGCCTTGGGAGGCATCTCGGAGTCTGATGTAAAATACTGTCTGGAGCTTACCCTTCTTCACACATCAGCAGCTCAGAAGCACTCAAAATGCAACTGTGTTGAAGAAATTATCCATAAATAAAATACAGAACAAGACATTGAACGCTGTTATGGTACAACAGCATCTTGAATACTGGCTGAAGTTCCAGTTCTCTAAGCCTTCCTTCCCAAGAGGACACACTAAAACAGGAAAAATAACAGAGAGGACAAAATGTTGATGGAAAGCACAGAGCAGCTTCAGGAGTAGAAGCAGTAAGGTGTTTCCACTTGAAAAAAGAGATCATTAAAGAGAAAAATCTTAGGAGATTTGAAGGAGAATACAAAAATAAAGGGATAAATGAACAAATGAAATTGGGCAGGCAGATTGAACAACATGTTTATACAATACGTAGGAAAGCTCAGAATCCCCTCACTAAGAACTCCACAAACAGCTGGTCTCAGGATACCGGTCACACTTTGAAAGGCAAACCCATGATGGCTGTTACACAGAATCCAGCTGAACATCAGGAAGTCCCTTAGCTGAAAGGAATTGCTGAAGACTGGAAGAGTATTCCAGAGAACTGCTGCTGTGCATGTTACATTCTTTTCTTCTCTAGACAAATGGCTTTTAACAGAGATCGATTAACAGACTAGGTAGACCTTCGGTCCAATCCAATACAAACTACTCTAGAAAAAACCTTGGGATGCTTCTTGTTGACTTACTAGGCAAAATTATATCCAGTTATCCCAAACACTAAAAGTCCCCCAGAAAATGTTACAGCATTGGTAACACAGTAAGAGAAAACAAATCTAAACTAAACGAAATACGTGCCCCAGAATCCAAACCCTGGGAGTTGAATCTGCACTCACATGGAGCCCTGGAGTAGTGTCATCTGTCAGTATCTGAACAAGATACAGAAAGACATAAGCAGAAGTGCTTGCTCTGAAGTCCATTACACTGACAGAAGAACCTTGTTCTTTCGTAGACCACAGGCACTGTCACAAATCCCTGTGTCCCATTCAAGGCTCTTGATGCAGGCTGGTCAGCTGCTTACAAGTTGGAAGTGTGTGAGTAGACGGCCCCAGGAAGGAACTAAAAGCAGGGTAAGCCTCAAGCTCCTTTGGACACAAACTACGCCTGATGTCACCACCTCCAACCACACCCTGTGGCCTCCCTGGAGTACCTTCAGGGCTTTCTATGCTCACAAACCCAGGTTTTGGAAAAAAAAAGGAAAGGAGGAATCTGCTCTTAAAGCAGTAGGTTGACTGTGTTTGGATCCTGTGTCTTGAGGGAAGTCTATTATCTCCTGTCCCAGCAACCCAACCTATTCCAAGCAAACAACAGAATGGCAGTGTCTGGGATCCCTCCTGGCCAGACTGTGCTGCCATCCGTAAATCTCTCCTCTGTCATGAGCTTGAAAGAGAGACAGAGGTAACAGTAGTGAATACAAAATTATGCAATAGCCTACTCTTCCACTACACACAGCTCTCAAAGCAAGCTTGGTCTGAGAGAAGCAACATCTGACTGTCAGCATAGACAGGGAAGCTTCAGTAATGAGCTAGATGTCAAGTGAACACTGCAAATCAGACAAAAAATTACAAGTTGCATTTGCAAAGTCATACTTAAAATCTGGCCACATTACAAGCCAGACACCCCGAGAACACTCCAAGTACAATACAAGCATCTCAATGGACTGGAAGGAATTTGGCAGAAGAAACTGAAGCTGAAGAAGAATTCAACTCTACTGCTGTGAACTGTTAAAACAGAAAGAAACCCGGAAAACCAGGTATTTTTTCCTCATCTATCGCAGAAGACAAACAAACAAAAAGTTGACATCAGTTCGGTAGAACTGGTCATTGAAGTGATTGGTAAGGGGCAACTGAGTTGTCCAAACGAAGGATGAGGGAGGTGATCCAAGGGAAAACACCATCTCCATCACTTCACATGCACAACTTTCTGCAACAAGGTATTTGTAAAATCTCTTAGGGCTATCAAAAGTCTGAAGAACAGGAATCAATTGGATTCTCATTACCTACCAAGTGAAGGTACCTCTTACAAGGATACCTTAATCAAAACAGAGAAATATCTTGCAGAACACAAGAGGTGAACCAAATTCCCAGTTACTACTGCTGCTCTCTTCTGGAGTTTGCTTTAAAAGCCAAGCAAGAAGAGCACTTGCTATCAAGACAAGAGTAACAACCCTAAAGGCCATGTGATGCCAACTGCCATGCAAAATATACTATCCAAAATAAATGCCAAGACTGCTGGCCTGAGGCTTTGAAGAGGAAAAACAGTCCCAACAGGAACATCCCAGTAGGGCTGGGTGGGATTCACCTCGCTGCACTTCAGGGGCTTTACGGCTGACCTAGTTACCAGAGGGGTTTTTCATGGTTAACAAAAGCTGAGCTAACCAAGTCCACAAACACCAGTGCACAGGTCGTCTGACCACGTGCAGGCCTATGGTATTGGCTGTGCTTCAATACACCGACTCACTCAAATGCAGATGCTTACACTATCACTATTTCATATTTGGACAGTTGTTTTAGGGCGAAGTCCAAAAATATCTCCAATGGCTGACTTTAAGAAGAGGGCCCAGCATAAAAAAATGAGAATCCAGTGATATAGCAAAGTTTACAGAGAAAACATGAAATACTTTATCATAAACCAACTAGCTAGTCAGAAAAAAAAAGACAAGGGCAGGAAACACTTAAGTCCTTTTATAACCACTTAGTTGCAAGTGAAGAGAGATGAGAGACTTACAGTACGCCTGTAGCGGCACTGCCAGATTAAAACCTATTTTATGGCTGACAACACTGATGAACAGGTGATGTACATAATGACCCACTCAGGAAAAAAATCTGTATTTCCCAAATCTTATCTATTAAAATAGGTACCAAAATTCAATTAGAAGCAAAAATTGATTTTGCCACCAAATATATTAATTTTAAAATGAAGTTTCTACTGCTAAACAGTATTTGATTACAAAAATTCCCATGAGAATTGAAATAATGGATTCTACTTGGCTTCAGGAAGTAGTTTATTGTGCCAATTCTCTGTGATGCAAACTGAACAGCAGTTTTAAAAAATTTAGTCAGTACAAGGTCTTTTCCCAGCACATTTACATTGTAGCTTCACGTATTTTCAAGGCAACACTGCTTCCATATTCCCAAACTGCTCAGGGCCATTCTTTCTCTTTTCTTCTATTTCTCCCATCAGCCATACAGTGAACCAGACAATAAAGATGATGAATTAACCCTCTTTGGATGGATCAATTTTAATCTAGATCACTTTCTCAATCCAGTTTACCAAGCAGCTGCACACACCTGTGTTCATGTAAGGGGAGGTACAACAGGACAAAGCAGGCACAGCCATTTGTTTGAGCCTCAAATCACATTATATTCATCTTACACCTACAAATACACTTGTGTATATACTGCTGGAATTATGTGCTCTGACCAGCTCTACCAACAAGCTGAAGGATTTTCCCTCTGACAAGCCTGTATCTTCTCATTGACCTGCTTCCAAAAGGCATTTTAAGAAGCATCATTTGTATCATGTCCACAGCAAATATAAAAAAAAAAAAAGGAATACTCTCACCTTTTATTGAACTCCTCGAGTTCTGCTCTCAGTTTTCCTATTTCAATTTGTAATCTAGCCCTCTCTTTGGCAGTTTCATCCAGAACTCTTCGAGCATCAGCCAGTTCAGACTCATAGAGACTCTTGATTCCGCTCACCTAAAGGGGGAAAAAAAAAAGTACTCGGGTATGAGAACATCCCAACGACTATCAAAGAACTGAAACACAGGACCAGGTTACACATCAGTTTCTTTGAAAAAGGGTGTATGATATGATTTCTGCCATTTAAGAACATTCTATTTTGAACATTTTCAATTAATGAGCAGTCCCAAAGATTTAGTTTTTATTACCATTGTGACAAAACATACTATGTTTGAAATATGCAAGCCTTCCCAAGAGATAAACTGAACTAGATCAGTGCACCCTACAATCTTAGCTTCAATTATTTGCCCTTATTCCCAATACTGCTGCTTTGGGAGATTTTTTTTAAACACTTGAAGACATTTTGTGGAATACAAGCCCAAGGGCCCATTTTGACTCTGATGTTCTTGCACTACAAAGCTATGAAGAATCTGAAACCAGATGAACTACAGAAATGTGAACTGTTCAGAAATGAGCTTCCATTCTTGTTCTCTACCTCAGAGGATAAAGAACTACAGATTTCTCCCTGTCCCAAAATAATACATCATATAATCAGTGATACAGACTACATGAGGCACCTCAAAGTCTTCTATACCTTTATATTTTTCAGAACACAAGATTATTTGAAAGGTATATCAGATAGCTAAAACGTACAGACCATGTAAGATTGCTGCTTTTGCTTCTGTGAAAGGATACCAGAACAACTTTCACAGAATCATAGAATATGCTGAGTTAGGCCTGTCAGGAGCATCGAGTCCAACTCCTGACTCTGCACAGGGCACCCCAACAATCCCACACTGTGCCTGAGAGTGTTGTCCAAATGTTCCTTGAGCTCTGGCAGCCTCGGTGTTGTGAGTACTTCTCCGGGGAGCCTGTCCAGTGCCCAAACACCTCCTGGGAAAAAACCTTCTGGTATCCAACCTAAACCTCCCCTGACTCAGCTTCATGCTGTCTCCTCAAGCTCTGTCATTGGTCACGAGAGTGTAGAGTCTGGTACCTGCCCCTCAGCCTCCCCTCACGAGGAGGTTGAAGACTGCATTGAGGTGTCCCCTCAGTCTCCCCTTCTCCAGGCTGAACAAACCAAGTGCCCTCAGCAGCTCCTCACACGGTTTCCCCTCTACACCCTTCCCCGTCCTTGTGGCCCTTCTTTGGACACTCTCTATTAGCTTAATGTCTTTTATACTGTGGTGCCCAAAACTGCCCCCAGAACTCAAGGTGAGGCTGCCCCAGTGCAGAGCAGAGACACAATCCCCTCCCTCGCCAAGCTGGCCTGATGCCCCCCAGGACACAGTTGGCCTGATGCCCCCCAGGACACAGTTGGCCCTCCTGGCTCCAGGGCACTGCTGACTCAGATCCAACTTGCCATTGACCAGGGCCCCCAGGTCCCTTTCTGTAGCCCCTCTTCAGCCTCTCCTTCCCCAGTCCATCCACACAACCACGGCTGCCCCATCCCAGGGACAGTATCTGGCACTTGCCCTTGTTAAACTTCACATGGTTGGTGACTTCCCATCTCTCTGATTTGTCGATGTTTCTCTGGAGGGCCTCTCTGCCCTTGCGGGAGTTGACAGCTCCTTCCAACTGAGTGTCGCTGGCAAACTTTCTTAGTATTCCTTTGAGTCCTGCATCCAAGGGTCACTGATGAAGATGTTGAAGAGAACTGGGCTGAGGACGGAGCCCTACGAAATCCCACAAATGACCAATGTCAGCCTGACATCACCCCAGTCACTATAAATCTTTGTGATTGACTCGTGAGCCAGTTGCTCACCCATCATGTGACATGGTTATCCAGCTGTACACTGGACATTTTGTCAGGTGGATCCTGTCTCTCTGAAGCAGTTGTGAATCCTGAAAGACAGTTCCATGGTCACAGAATCACAGAATGGGTTGGGCTGGAAGAGACCTTAAAGCCCATCTCATTCCATCCTGCCACGTGCAGGGACACTGCCCAGTATCCCAAGTTGTTCCAAGCCCCAGTCTGGCCTTGAACACTTCCAGGGATGGGGCAGCCACAGCTGCTCTGGGCACCCTGTGCCGAGGCCTCACCAGCCTCACAGGGAAGAATCTGTTCTTAATACCCCACATAACCCTGCCCTCTGGCAGTGGAAAGCCATTCCCACCTGTCTTGTCATTTGAGACCCTTGTCCAAAGTCCCTCCCCAGCCCTCCTGGGGCCCCTTCAGGCACTGGAAGAGCCTTCTCTTCTCCAGACTGAAGAACCCCAACTCTCTCTGCCCATCTCCATAGCAGAGATGTTTCAGGTTTTGTAGCATCTCTGTGATGTCCCCTGGACCCGCTCCAGCAGCTCCACAACCTTCTGATGTTGTTCCCCAGGGCTGGGGCAGCTCTGCAGATGGGGTCTCACCTGAGCAGGGCAGACGTACAGAATCCCCCCCTCCCCCCGCTGCCCACGCTGGGGGCTCAGCCCAGCACAGGGGGGGTTTCTGGGGTCAGTGCCCGTGGCTGGGGCATGTTGAGCTTCTCACCCACCAACACCCCCAAAGCTACTCGCAATCCATTCTCCACCCACCCTATATTTGTGCTTGGGGTTTGTTGTAGAATCCAAAACCCTGTTGCCAACAGCAGTTGTGCAATCCAGAGTTGCTCTGCAGGATCTGCTCAGCTATCCTCAAGCCCTTCACTCTCCCACAACACCTGGGCTCTAATGCCACTGACAATCACTGTCTTGGTTTGAAAGA